>JAGDQP010009699.1:0-20444 GCA_022664845.1 Lepisma saccharinum | reverse complement strand
TTGTAAAAGATGGCAACTGTGTTTCAAAATTCCCTGTTTTCCCTTTCCTGTTTGAAATCAGGAAGAAGTAATGAATACTAAATAAAACGCCAAGAACTAAACATGTAACTCCTATGAGTCCTTCAAACTACTAAGTAAGTCTATGTAGCATAAATAAATCGTGTTTAAAGTGAAAATAAATTACAATTAAAAACTTACATAAATATTAAACACGACTACGTACGTATACTTTCAGCCCGTAAATTATTGCAACGTTTTCTTTTCCCTTTGTTAGATTGTTGTGATTAAATTATTTGTTAATAGATGGTGCTAGCATAGCCTAACTAGTGACATCTATTATCTTTTGTATGAAATATGTGAACTTGAATATCAATACCGTCTGAATAACAAAACGAATACCTACTGATCTGATGTAAATCAGATGCATTCAATATCTTTGTGTTTTCGTTTTTTTAATATCCATATTTGTAATGATCATCAATAGCAATGCGATTACAAATAAGACACAGAATAATTTACTTTACTAAATCTTAAAACTTCCTGCAATTGGCAAAATTTGATTTCCAACTACTTATACTACATGCAGAGTGCGAATTACGGCCGGGGATGGGAGGGGTGGTGATAATTCCGCTCTGGAATTTACTTATCCCTGGCTGCTAACTAGAATGCACTATCCCAGGGGGGATGATATTTTCCCCCTCTAACACGATATAGCTTTCTTTTCACGTTTGATGCAGCTAATATACTTTTTTGTTAAATGTACACACTTTAGTTGACATAATATTTACAGTTTGACATATAACTCAGCTAAGAGTGGTACAGTCGAGTTCTATTAGTACATTTATGTTGCTTATTTTTAGACTGATGTGAGTGAAACATTATTTACTCAGAGTGCCCTGTGATGGCTCGATCTGTCAAGAATGATCGTGGTGAGTGTTAGTGGAAACATCTTGCCATTATCATCAATTAAGTACAGTTAACTGTAAAGAAAAAAAAATTAATTTCATAGAGTTGCTTAATTTAACAGAACAAACAAACGTTGTGTAAAGCTATCCCCTGTTTGATACGCACGGGCCGTGAACGGCGCATGGGGGATGTGGAGGTAGTGCCTCACGTATTTTCGACCTACCGTGCGAAAAATGTCTCCGGGTTTGAACTCGGGCCACTCGATTCGTAGTCAGACGCGCTAATGTCCGAGCCATGGCGACTCATCCTACGTTGTGTAAATATTGTTTAATTTAGGTTGTTTGGTGCACTCCAGTACTATGAAACGATCAGTGCAAGACAACACCGTAAGTTATTTCACTTCTATTTCGAAGAAAGATCAAAGTGAATCTGGAGTTACGAACTATTGAATAGCTCCAAGTCTTAGTAGCAACAGTGAATGTTACAAAAATAGCAGCATTAATAAAACTGAAGAGACAGAGGTTTCTAAAGTATCGTGCACAGGTGGTTGTGTTCCAAAGGAAAGATGTAAGCAATAGCAAAATTCGAAGTCTTGGCTGACTTACAATGAGACTGGTAATGTGAAGGGCCCGTTATTCGTCCTCGAGCTAAAATTCCGTTCCCCAGGGTTTCTCCGTTGGTATTCGCTGCCGTCTGTCGAGAATGAGTGAAACCAATTGTAAGCGTCACCTAAACGAGTGTCAATTGTAAGATCATTTGACTGTGTACGTTTGTTTCGCAGTAATTGTAGTTTTTGTATTTCCTGAACATATACCGAGGACTGCAGTTTTACCATTCGTTTAAGTAGTGTGTAATGAAGGTTGTTTATTTTTAAGATGTTTAGGTAAAGGACCATGAGATATAGCCTAGTTATTATAATAGGCTGCCATATTTGTTGCATCTACTGGGCCGAATTCCGCCTCCTAAGACTAAGACATTTCCCAATTTCGTCCCAGAGATGAAATTTGGAACAATGCTAAGAATTGGAATCTTGTACAGCATTTTTCACTTGTATCTTTGTCGATGAGTAAGCGAAAGGAATGGAATAAAGAAGCAATAATGCAGGCCATAACATCAGTTAGAGAAAAGATGGGATACAAATTGGCAGTAAAGACTTTTAATATTCCTACATCCACCTTAAAAGATTACGTCAAGTCTGGAATTCCAGCTGAAGATTGTGTTATAAAAACAACTGGACGTAAGCCTATTCTGACGAACAATATTGAGAAACAGTTTGTTCCTTATTGATAGGAAAAGGAATCTAATGTTTATGGGCTAACGTTTTCAGATCTCAATTAGTCGAATGAGAATGACCAACTTGCAATGAGAAAAAATCTTCTTATGGTGCTATGAAGTGTGCGTAACTATCGAAATTGAAAATACTTTTATCTGTGACCAGTGGCGTCGTTTCAGTTTTTGCTTGAGTGGGGCAAGATCCTTTTGGTGCATCCTACTTCATACTTCCAAGCGTAGTCCTTACTTCATACTATGCATATACGTAATCAGTGATTCAGCCAGACCCCTCTGTCGGAGTGTCACCCCTCAAATCCTTGAGAGCACTCCAACTTAAAATATAATGTCAAAACTCGAGAGAAACATGCAAAACTCAAGTTATACCCTCCCAATTTCGACTTGACATCTTCCAAACTGAAAAGCCTGTCGGAATCCCTGTACGTAATTCATATGCATCTGTTCGCTGTTAATATGATAAAGATAATTCCAACCGGTAAGAATAAAAATAAAGATTTTCTTTATGAAAAATTCTGCGTTCCTAGTGCTTTTGGCAGAAGTGGGTGATGTAAACTGTTGGGGATGTAAATACAGAGCCGAGAGCACTGGTTTCCAGCTGCTTAGCGTGGCATATTGGCTAGCGAAAATGCGCGCCGCACAGGGTTTCTTATTCTTGAGCGGTACCAATATGAAAGGAAAAGGGTATATAAACGTCTTCACAGAAGACGAAGATAAACGCTCGATATAACGCACAATAGGTAAAGATAAAAATGCTTCTTAAAACCTTTCTCTCATTTTCGATTTTTTGTATGATGTTGGCGCCAAATTAATCACTATAACAGACAATTAAATTCACTAACTTACATTGCGTAGCGCCGTACAAGTATTATTTTAGTTATAAATTTAGTTCCGAACTCCTAATGTCGAAATTGAAAAACATAATGGTACTTTTTTTTTCAGTGTGTTCATATCGGTTTAACTTGTCTTTTTTAAGAATATTGTTTTACGTTTTAGTGCCTTTATGTTCTCAAATTCAGGGGGAGGCAATTACCCCACCCTTCCCTCCCTAAATGATGCCCCTGTCTGTAATAGTTGTCAGTATGTGTAACCTCAAATATCAATGTTCACTGAAAATGAAGATTGACAATTGAGATTAGAGTTAATAACTCTACCTTTACTTCTTTTTTTTTTTTTTAGCTTTCTTTAACAAATACTTTCTTAATTTTATATATCCAACAGTGCTTTCATACTGTATTACCACTCAGTTATCGTAATAAAAAATTTTCTAAGTAATAATAGTAAGTGAAGTTGCAAGTAAAAAAATAATATCAGGTACTTTTTCCTCCTCTGGAAAGATAACCTAATTTGCACACTGACAACACATCAATCAACCACAAGCGTAACGATTACAAAAAAAAAGTAGTTTAATTAACATTTGATATTAATGTTACAAGATCATTAAATTTTATCGTAAGATTTGAAATCGCTCGCAAGACTTTTTCCTAATCAAAAATTAGCTGTCTCTTACAGAACTGTCGTGTAATCACTCTTGCTCTTCAAGACAGAGTCGCATTGAAACGTGCCGCCATCTATACGCTCTTGTTGGAACTGTTAATTAGTACATGGCAAAAATTGAATCGGGAGGCAGTTACTTTGATGTCAATAGTCCTTAATGCCAATAGTTCAAGTGATTTAATGCATCAAGTGTTCAAAATGATGTCCTTTGACCCCGATGCACTTTCGAATTCGTTGAAGAAACGATTGGTGTGTACGTAAAATAAAATATCTCTCAACATTCACACATGCATTACGTATTTGCTCCTTCATGTCTTCTGGAGTCGTTGGAACATTGAAATAATCTTCTCTTTGAGATAACCAAATAGGAAAAAATCTGGAGCTGTTAAATCAGGAGATCGAGTTGGCCAATGGACTGGACCTCCGCGGCCAATCCAACGACCATTATATTTGGTATTTAATACTTCTCTTACAGTTCGTGCAGAATGGGCAGGGCAACCATCATTCTGGTACCAAATATTTATTCTCACTTCTAATGGTACATCTTCCAGTAGTAAGGGTAACTCCTCAATTAAAACATTTCTGCCTTTAATGTACCATTGAAAAAAAATACGGTCCAATTATTTTGTCCACCAAAATTCCACACCAAACATTAACTGACCATAGTCTCTAAAGCTCCACTTGTCTTAACCAATGTGGATTCTCCACTGCCCAATAATGTATGCCCTGGCGATTTACCTCACCATAATTGGTAAACGTACATTCGTCAGAAAATAAGACGAACATAAAAAAGTCATTTCCAATTCGAATTTTCTCTTCAGCTTATGTACAAAATAATACTCTATTCACAAAATCGTCAACATTTTATTCCTGATGTAACGACACGTGGTAGGGATGAAATTTGCTTTGTTTTAATATACTGAGTACACTGTCATTTGATATTCCTGCGTTCATACATAAGGTACGAGAACTCACCTCGGGATCTAAATTCACTGCAGCTAATACTGCAGTTGTATGATCTTCGTCGGTAGCTGTTTTCCTTCTATTCTGCTTTCGGGGCCTAACATTTCCTTCTTCGGAAAATTGTTTAATGACTCTTGAAGACGATATCCTAGATGGAGTTCTCCTACCAGGAAAACGTTCGGCATACAAACGAATTGCCTGTTGAATATTTCTTCGTGATTCTCCATAAATTAACACAATTTCAATCTTTTCTTCTAAAGATAAAGGCTCTATTTTGCATTCAGTAACAACAGATTAGTACGATTACAATATTTACACTGAGTCGAATCAGTGACACATGCAAAATATGAATAAACGTTTCATGTGGAACAAAACACTGCAGCTAATGCAAAAATGTAATTACTAACAGTTACAGAGAAATGGTTTAGTGGCTGTTACTAGACACGCTCACTAAACAAAACAAAACGGTAAATAAAACACGAAGATTAGCTTGGGATCGAACCTAGGACCCTTTGTGCAAGAGTGGAGCGTTCTACCTCTGAGCCATTTCTGCACACTTTCTTTGATCATCTATAACTTGGTAAGTAAACGTAAGACTAATATTTACATTACTTCGTCTATTTTCACAGCCAAAATGCACTAATTACATAAAAGAATCAAACTATCACGTTTGTTCAATCTGAATAACAGAAAAAACACATATTTGCATAGAATTCTATTATAATAGAACTAAAATAACATGGAAAATGCGATAAGCTGTTATTTTTTCGCGTTCACGCAAACGAAAGGGAAAACAGGGAATTTTGAAACACAGTTGCCATCTTTTACAACGCAAAATTCTCAGCTTTTACAAAGTACCTGATATCTCGGTAAGTATTTGACTTATCGATCTCAAATCAATGTTACAATGTTCTTTATGCCATATTGACTTGCCCTATAACTTTTAAATCATAATGTAATAGTGATTTTTTATGAGTTATTACACCATTTCCAAACTCATATTTTTTCTCTTGTGCTGTGGCAACACTGTTTACCTCACCTTTCTAAACTTCGAGTCAATTTAAAGAGCACTTACCAGTGTTTCATTTAATGTACTCAGAGAATTTGTATGCCACTCACAGTGTGTGCAAAAAGACATTCAATTTTACACTTCTTTATCGTTATTTCTCGAAAACTTGGCAACCCTGAACTGCGAGTGCCATCTCTTTCTCCTTTGTTTTCATTGCTCATTCCAATTATGAAATAAAATCTAGGCCATTCCATTTAAAAAAATATAAGTTTATATTGGTTTGGCAACACTGTTCATTGGGTGTTGTTGTCTACTACATGAAAAGATGTCCCCCTTCATGTCGTTCCTTCATGCAAAGTTTCGCTTCTTTCCCTCTTTCGGTTTCTCCATTATAGAGGGTGATCAAGATAAATTGTCCATCCTGTATATGATATGCTGTCATTTTCAACTAAAATTCTAGATACGAATCCAATATGGCAGTTCTCACGATGACCGACATGAATAACATTCTTCCACAGCCGATATCCAATATTTGCACACTCTCTATAGCCACTTTAGACTTACCAGGGTGTTTCCAAACTTTTGCATCACCCTGATATAAAAAAATCTCTTTTAAATGCATTTACCTGTTAGAGTAGAATTTACAATATTAGAACCGATGACAACTTTGTAACAGTTCGTTCTAGGAGGAAAACGTTAAGAAAAAAAAAAAAGAAAAAAAAAATCATTTTGTACTGCAAAATTTCTGTACAAGCAACCGTTAATGCCTTAAATAAAAAAAAAAACTATTTTTGTCGCCATCTTTTCAAAATGGCAGCCAGTTAACGGGCTCTAAACGGTGTAGTGTAAATTATTTCTGTATAGAGTACCCAAAGTATCACTTTGTATTTTTTTAGGTCAGGTGTATTTTTTTCAGTAGATTCCCTGGACTAAAACGAGTAAATAAATATATTTAGAATTCTGATATCCCTCCCTCTTCCTTCCCTCGTCGCAGGTCTCCGGTATCCACCATCACTTCGGTAAGGAAAAAAATGACACCACCCCAAAATATTCTATCATCAAATTGCACACGGGATGTCAAAAGGAAAACCTCTAGCAATATAAAAAAACAATTTTCAAAAAATAAACCGAAATTGACTTTTGTTCACTCCTGTTTGCATCGTTACGCATGCGATCTATATCTTGTTCTATTTCGTGGAATATTTGAAAAGAAAATAGCCCGAAATTATTGTTCTTCTACTATTGTAGCCGAAGCTACAATCATATTAAGAAAAGTCAGGTTACAGCCGCATAGATAAAACTGCCCACGACTCAAAAAATCTATCTTTGTGATTTACACTTGTTTAGACATGTACTAAGAGAATCTTAAGAGAACAGTCGTCAGACATGACTTTCCTACAGGTCTTGTGGACAGGGACTAGACTTACGGGTACCATGCCGCCTCAATTCTACTGTTAAAGTATTGACAATCGCAAGCTCTGGAGTTCATTTTCCCACGCTTTCGGCAGCCTAATGTTCCGAAACAAAGCATTTGTACACCCTCGATGGTCTATTATCGTGTCAGTAATTTCGTGAGAGGGGTTCTGTCGGTTTTGTTTCGCAACACCCTGTATACTAATTTATAACACACGAACATAAAAAATATTTACCATTCAAATAAGACTGCGAGAGCAAAATCTGGGTACTTCCCGAATCCCGATCCGTCCAAATATTCAACTTCGGGACAAAGAAATTGAGAATTTCTCGATATTCGTTCATAAGGTACGGTACCTGCGTGAAGGAACGTTCCATCTCGTCGCTCGCGCACGCAGAGTTAGTGTTGCATTGAAAAACCAAGGAGTGCTTTCTGTTTGTTTTCTACAGATACTTTTAACCACATTACACCTGCGATCCTTACACCGTGTTCTTTACAGAATGTGTTTATGAAAAAGACATATATATAAAATATAATTATTATTATGCAAATGATAACAAAAAATACTAGATTTGGTGACTTTTGAATTTTGATTTCAGAATAAAACAAAATCCCTTTCGGGAGGCCTACAGGCTGAGGTAGATCTCGAAGTTTTTTTTTTTTTTTTTTAAATTTCAAACATTTAAATCTCACCTTATATGAGAGCTATCGAGAAATTATTTATAGATATGTTGATTATTCATCAAGAGCTGTTCAACGATATCCCACAAGATGTGTATATATATATATATATATATATATATATATATATATATACTAGCTTTGCTTCGCTGAGAGCGCTGACCCCCGTAGGGGGTTCGCTTCGCCCCCCAACTTCACTGTTTTTGAGAGTATGCGCCTCCTTTATCTTTACCAAAATCTCCCAGCAGCACTACACCACCATGGTGTCCATCTGCACCCTTCCCACGGGGGGCTGCGCCCCCAAAGGGGAGGTTTACCCCATTTATTGTAACCTACTCTTGGTCATACACATTCAAAGAAAATTTCGTTTCTCCACTTCAAAGATTTGGAAATTGGGTTTGTGGGGTGGCCATTTTGGATAAAGGTGACGACTTTTTGAAAGTTTTCTTATATTGTCGTGACCTACTTGTGATTGTACATATTCAAGTAAAATTTCATTTATCCAGATCAAACGGTGAGCAAAATGGAATTTTGGGCTGTCATTTTGGATCCAAGATGGCGACTTTTCCCAAATGTTGTAATATTTATCTAAACTACTCGTCATAATGCACCTTTATGCCAAATTTCGTATCTCTAGCTTGAACGGTGTGGAAAATTGATTTTTAGGTCCGTCATTTTGGATTCAAGATGGCGTCTTAGGATACATCATGTAATATTTTAGTAACATACAAGTGATAATGAACCGTGTTACCAAATTTGATATTTTTATCTGCAGCCGTTTAGGCTGTGTATTCTATACAACAATGGGTTCGGCGGCCATTTTGGATCCAAAATCGCGACGGATTTTGCTCATTAACGAACTTAACCAAGCTATTAAGCCAAGAAACAACATATAAAAATTTGGTTAAAATATCTTCAAAATTATGGCCGCTAGTGTGTTTATATATATACTTTGATATCGTACCGATCTCAATAGGTAGCTTTTTCTTCGAAATCTACCTAAAAAATATATTTCACTTTCGATTTCCGATTCTGTTGGATTTCGTTTACTAATTTCTACTATAAAGATGATTGTTAAGAAACACATAACTTTCACACTACTTCTAATTTACTCTGTGTACAAAAATTTGTCGAGGATAGGTGTAAGAAAATTAAATAAATTAGTTTCCTAACTTTGATATTTTAGTTATTTTGAGCATGCTCAAATACTTCCCAAAAACATGTTTAAAACAAACTAAAGAAAACATGAGCGTTCGGTTTTAAAACACATCAACTCTGCTTTCTGGTGAATATATTGAACAGCGTGTCCAGCGACCAGTGACAAAAATAATTCCCTGACTCTTCCCGATTTTCCTGGCTAAAATCACATTTTTTCAGATTGTCGCTGATATACTTATTTAAGGAGATAGAGAAAATAAGCTTAATTTTACCTTCCACATGCAACAGCAGGGTACCCAGCTCTCGTGGTCCAGGCGGTAACGCAGCGGACTTTATATCGGTAATGGGTAGGCACATGGGTTTGAACACTACGATCGACAATCCTGACTGAGGGTTTACTCAGCTTCACACGGCGAATGCTGGAATGGCACCTTAAGAAGTAAGACCTTGGTTGCTACCTTCCCCATCTTTTCAACCCTGAACCAGAAATGCGTGAACGCCATTAATGATTTCAATTTTTTGAGAATTTCAACAGCAGGATCAACGAGCTTTATTTACGTTAAAAGTGAGAGATGAATGACGCAGAAACTTGAGAACAAATTCCTGCAAGCAAAGGTAACACAATTCTCTGCTCGGCACCATACGCAGCAACATCCACAAACTGGGTAGAGCACGGAGAAATGCTATAATAATTCCCCGACTTTTGCCTGACCATCTAAAATTCCTTGACTTTTCCCGCTTATTCAGACCGAAGGACACTCTAGCCTCTTATAAACACTATTTTTGCTGTTTGTGCTGTTAACTTACATAAAACACACATCGTCCTATGTGTAAATGTTTACGTAACTAAAAACGGATTTAAAATTTGATTCTCAGATGTGTGCCTTCGGACACAGGTTTGACTTTCTTTGTCATGTCAAGGTGTGTATTCAGACAATCTTACCGTATATCATAAGATTAATTACAGCTATTTGTACGGTAACAGTTTCACACAATTGAAGGTGGGAATAAAATAGGTGTAGCTTTAATTGAGTATAATGCGTTACGAAACATCTGAAAGCCGAAACCCTATTGTTGCGTTAGGTTTGATTGGTTTATCCTGTACTGTTCCGAAGTTCACATAATCCATCATTACACAATTTAGTAATAATCAAAAACAGCCTAGATTAAGTAAAACATACTTCTATTTAGATGTGTCCAATCTTAGCATTTCCGAAAACTATTGTAACTTTGCATGGCTTTCAGTGATATATGTTACGTTGAGTTTGATGAAAGCGTTCACATGTATTTTAGATATTCGAAAGAATACATAATTTGAAGGTTAGATAAGCATAGTACCGAAATTTTGAGGTAGAGTCGGTTAGGTAATGAGATGATAGTTCAAATTTCTCATAGCTTCCATATATAACATATGATGTAGACGTTATTTATTAATTAAAAAATGGGCGAATCTTGTTTCATTTGACCTGAGAAAACATCCTGAGGAAAGACAAAATTAAAATGTTCCATGTTTAGCATTTAATGAAGTTTATGCATGAGCCGGCAATGAGATGAACCTTTAACACTTCTTATGAGAGGCAAAACAAGTAACACACAGAGATTTCGATTCAATTTGAATTCATGTGTTGGCTGTTTCTGAGAACTGTTATTGCTGTGTACCAACGAGCACCACTTAGCTAAACTTCTAAAGCACATTTTTTTTAACAGAACTAGGAAAATACAAATCTTCGTAAAAATCGATAATATGTATGACCTTCGAAATTATGTATAGTCAGCGTCAAAAGTTTGTACCCAGTCGAAATATTTCTTCTCTGGTTATATTTAGAATGGACTGAACAATTTGAGAACGGTTTCCTGAAACATAATGAGGACAATCTTTTGGCACTGACTGTAAATGACGTTCAAAGACCCAAAATTTATTTTTTATTATATTTAAAACCGGGTTGGAGTTACTGGTCTCCCATCAGGTGTTTCCCCAGGTGGCGGATAGGAGAATACCGACCGGATATGATGGGTACCAGAAAATTACGGGCCGGACCAAAATCAGTACTTCTATCTTTGCAGTAAGTAGAGAGTTCTACAAAGGCAAGGGGAAGATAACCCCGAACAAAAATATGGTGAAGGGAAGCAGCTTCACCATTACCACCCAGAGGCTGAACATGAAAGACATCGGCAACGCTCAGAGATGAACAGAGAACTGCATCATGAACTGCCTTTACAGCTGACAACTCTACACCGCTAAACCATGTTAAGAAATAGTAACACATGGTTCATGGATTGTTCTAGGGTAAAATATTCCGGAGACAAACTAGTCTCTCATTTAGATCTCCCGGTGGTGTGGACTGCTTAAGGGGGTCCACGAACAGGACTAAGGAAGATCTTAGAATATCAACATGGAACGTACGAACGTTTTACAAAATGGGCGCTCTTCAAGTGGTGGTACGTGAGACCGGAAAGTACGAGCTGGACATAATAACGGTACAAGAAGTCCGGTGGGAGAGTCAGGATAGCATCCGGAAGGGCATATACTTTCGACCAAGGGGAACACACTCTCACGATATCGAAACAGGACTTCTAATTAAGAGATTCTTCCGGCGTGCACAATATAGAGTTCGTAAACGAAAGACTATCGTACTTTACGATACGTACTCGATGGTGTAACATGGTTTTAATAAATGTACATGCTCCAACCGAGGTGACTAATGATATCGACAAAGGTACATTTCACGAGGAGCTAGAACGGTTGTTTGACAAATTACCGAAATATAATACGAAAACTGTGTTGGGTGATTTCAACGCTAAGGTAGGGAGGGAAAAACAGCCTTCCCGAAAACACCAACAACAATGGAGAAAGACTCATAACTTTCGCAATTTCGAAAAATCTACTAATACATAGCACGTACTTCGAACACAAAAATATTGTAAAGTGCCGTGGATTATGCTATCGTAGTATGCGTAAAGACACGTGCTCTTGTTTGTAAATAAATAGTGGAAGACGGAGGGAACCGGCAACAGCAACCGAAGAAAGCGGAGGATGCAGACGTCTGGAACTACAGAGTTAGCGAACCAGGACAGAATTTGACCAGAAGCCACTATTCTGCTCCCAAGAATAGTCACGTCCAACTCTCCTCTCTTCCCTTACCCTGGACGGATCCGCTACGGGATACGCCATCCGTACCGTGGTCGTACCTGCTACGGGGTAGGCCATCCTCACCTTGGTCGTACCTTTACGATATACACAAATATACATGCATATCTCCGGATGGCAAAACTCTCAACCAGATCGATCACGTATTAGCAGATACGCGAAGACGCACCAACATAAAGGATATTCAATTTTACAGAGAAGCGGAAGGTGACACCGACCATCAGTTAGTGATCACAAAAGTGAGGGAAACGTTATGCATCGTGAACAGAGAAGGCAAAAGATCAAAATAACTGCAATTGGAAGTTAAACGATTAGATAATCCGAGTAAAAGAGCAGATTACCAACTAGAAATCTTAGCCGACTCTAGTAGTAATCAAGATCACTTAATGATGTAATTAATGTAAATACGATGTGGGAAGCAATTCGTGATACAGTGAAGGCTGCAGCGATGGAACGTTTAGGTAAGAAACAGCAGAAAAACGAGGTTTAGTTACATAAAGAATGCCTTAAGCTTCATGAGGACCGGGAACAAGCAAGGCAACGAAGGACAAGTAATAAAAGCGAAGCAAATACCAACAACAACAGTACCGTGAAACGCAAGGGCACACGAGAATTCAGAAACAAAAAGCGAGACTATGTAACATAATTCAGGTGATGAAAACGGCAAGACAAATAAAACGAGATCCATACAAAGGTGTAAACTCGTTAAGGAAAGGTTAGGCGAGATTAGGAATAATTAGAAATGAACGCGGTGATCTTCAAACGAATAAGACTAAAATTATCGATGTGTGGGAAAAATTTTTGACAAACTTCTTAGTGTACATAACGGAGAAAACAGAGGAATTTAAAATATATACAGCAGAACAGTGGATACCCAAATCTAGCGAGATCGAGGTCGAAATGTCGACAAAGAAATAAAAGTTTTTCAAATCACCAGGAACAGACAATATTTCAGTCGAATGAAAGCGGGAGGGACGGAACAAATCAAGAAATTGCATAAATTGATAAGTGCTATATGGAGAGAGGAGGAGCTTGCAGAGAAATGAAAACCTCAATAAAAGTTCCGGGTTTATAACAAAAAGCGATAATAATAATTACGGGGTTTTTGGTAACTTCCAACATGTTAAAAAGTACTGAGTAATATACCGCTAAATCACCTAAGCGTATACGTAGATGAAATCATTGGAGATCACCAATGTGGATTTAGAAGAAATAGATCCACTTTGGACCAGATATCCGCCTTCAGACAAATCTTAGAGATGAAATGGGAATACAATGGGACTGTTCATCAGTCATTCATTGATTTTAAGAAAGCACATCATCCAATCAAAAGGGAAAAGTTATACAATATCCTGGTTCGATTTTGAAATCCGAAAAAAAAACTTGTCCTACTAGTGAGGATGTGTATAAGCGACTCCGTAAGCAGAGTACAAAAAGGAAATAACGTGTCAGATAGTTTCGAGATTCGCAACGGATTGAAACAAGGTGATGCCTTGGCACCATTACTATTTTACTTTGCATTAGAATACGCGATTGTAAAACTAAGAGAAAACAAAAAGAGGACAACATTGAATGCTTGAGTCAACTGTTCGTATATACAGATGATGTAGCTTTAATATGGAACGATATAGATGCACTACAAAGTAACACAAAGGTCTTAGCAGAAAGCTTGCGATGAGATAGGTCTACAGGTAAACACTGGAAAAACAAACTACATGATAACAAGCCGAAACATTGAGAATGAAGGAAATTGGTACACAGCAATTAAGAATGAGAACACAGAGAAAGTAAACAAATTTAAATACTTGAGAGCATATGTAACAAGCAAAAATGAGGTCACGGAAGAAATATGAAGTCGCTTAGTGTCGGACAACGCATGTTTCTATTCAGTACAGAAACTCCCAACATCCCGATTAATATCAAGGAAATTGAAACTGAAAATACACAGAACGGTTATTCTGCCGGTAATACTTTAGGGTTGGGAAAGCTGGAGTATGACCTTAACAGATGAACATAAATACGAGTGTTTGAATATAAGAACTTAAGATATACGGACCGAAAGGGGACGGGCACCCGATGTTGTAAGAATAATGAAATTGCGACGACTAAGGTGGTCAGGCAATGTAACTCGGATGAGGGGAAAGCGATTATATCCCATTGTGGTTCGTAAGCCCGTGACAACGTTGGGAAGACAATATTACAACTGTTCTTCGAGAAGTAGCTTTTTGTGATGAAAACTGGCTTGATCTTGCTCAGGATAGACACTTATGAATAAGATAAAATTAATTGTATGGGCGGTAACAGCACTATGGGTTACGCCCTTCCCGATACAGAAACTTACGGAGAACGTTTGTTACTGCGGTGATGAACTTGCGAGTTCCGTAAGCCATAGAATAAGTATATGTAACGCCTTTAGGCAGCTTTGGCTCAGGCCGTGAGGATGAATATGGAAAAAATTGTAGAATGAAGAAAATGGGAGGAAACGGGAGAACGCAGCGAAAACCCACGCACACGGTGATTGTCCACCACACACCGCCCACATGGCAGCAGGTGGGATCGAACCGAGCACCCAAGCATAAGAGGTGAGCACTTTACCACTGAGGCGTCAAAACCAAGAGCCAATCAATGAAACAAGCAGGAAAGAAAATACCCCGAACAACACGTTTAGAGATCAATATTAACCACAAAAATCCTTTAGATTGTAACAAATCAGAACCATCTCCACTTTTAGAGCAAAATTTTATAATCACATTTTTGTGACATTTAATGAGTTGAATTGATTGTTTCATTGTATATCCTCACTAATAACGTGGAGGTTCCAATTTTCATTATCTCTACGTTCAGAAGAATACATGTTGTAGTGGAAATGGGGTAGTTAGGTATATCTGTTATATTACACTGAAGTTACACTGGTGGGTGGCATAAGGAATTATCTGCTATATAGTGAACTTTTGAGAAGATAAAATTATGACCTTGTTTTTTGTTTTGTTTTCTTATGAGGTCCTCTTGCTTTAGAGGTGTCATTTAAGTATAAATTTTATAAGAATTTAATATCTGTACGCCCACTTGTGCACGGTTATAAAAGTACTCTTGGCAGAGAGCCAATCATAGGGCTTTCAAAATCGATGTATCCTACTCACAATGAAACTTTGTACTCACTTCCACTTTCTATAACCTCATCCGAAACATGTAAGTGCTCCCATATCCCAAACCCACTATGTAATCGATTTCGTTCCATTCCCTGATTAAAATCTAAATGTGGTTCAAATATGATACAGAATAAATTTTGTAAAGGACTAATGAGTCGATAATAAAATCCAAAACTCCCCCTAGAAAATATTCGTTTCAAAAGGTCTAATCATCAATTGGATTAAAAATAATCATTAAGAGGACATCTCAACACCATGCTTTCTAGGGTGTCTTGAATATTAATTACTGTGTTTTTCCGTGCATGTGATATGTTTCTAATGAGCCGATAGTTATTGTAAAATTCTTTGTTCCCTTTCTTTTATAACAGAATAATAATAATAATGCTGAGCCAATTTCAGGGTATTTCTTCCTTTCTGAGATACACAGAAAAGAGTTTGGCAAATTCTTCTTTCACTTGTACATATCCCCATTTAAGCACATCTGCAGTGAAACTACCTTCTGCAGGAGATTTCCTCTTCTCCATCCATTTAAGAACTTCATCCAATAGCAGGCTCAACGTATGAAAGCTTTGGTTAGGTTAAAAGATGTAATCGACACAGTAACTTGTTATGAAGTGATTCCTTCATAACTCTTAAATATTATTTCTTAATTATTTAATCACCTTAATATGAAATTATTTAATATGTATAACTTGTATGTACCAAGAAATTTGGAAATTGTAGGTTAAGAATCAAAACCCCGGCCGGGTATCTATCTATTTATATGTAATTAGGTTAAGAGTCTGTATTAGTTGTAATTGTGTAATTGTATAATATCTCTTTTGTAACCTATGTATGTTTTCTGTATATTTTCAGCCTTGATGAGCTGTACTGATAAGTACGGTGTACTATATTCACTTGAATACCTTTACATTTTACTTTACTTAGAAGAAAAAAAAAGCTTCCAAGAGAAGAGAATCGTTGCTGCTATTTTCTGCTAGCAGACCCTCTCTTTTTACCCTCTGAGTTTTCTGTTTCAGCGGGAAACCCTTTGAAAACCTCTCCTTTTTTTTCCAACAGGAGAAAGCGCATCAGTTGCGTGGATTTCTTTGTGCAGGCTCAGAGGTGCAGGCGCAGGTTTTCGTGTTACATATATACGAGGAAATAGGCCAGTTTGTTAGGAGATGTGTGGGACCAGAACTACGGTCTGGGAGAAGTCGTGTAGTGCCATCCGACTAGAAGTTTCTGCAATGGGTCTCTCTCCAGACAACCTTAAGAGAGAGAGAGAGAGAACTGTTCAGCAGTAAGCAGATTGCGGAAAGGGTAGATATATCTAGAGAAACTACTGAGATATATGGTATTTTTTGGATGGGCTCGCAAATTCACTCTTCCCCGAAAAAGTAACCAACTTAATTTTTCATTTATTGATTTCGGTAATTCAAAAACTCACTTCGGGGAAAAACACATCTAAAAACAACTCATACGTAAAGTTTGACTCGAAACTGGTTACAAGTAAATTCTGAAACCGTTTTAATTTTGTTTGGTCATGTGATAATCTTCTTGTTGGGAATTCTGCGTAAGCGTCAATGGGAATCAGCTATTTTTGAAATTACTTCAGGGAAGGGACACTGTAAGGACCTGTTCGGTTCCCAAGGTGTTTTTGGCTTAACTAATAAAAAGCGGGGTTCGTTCCCAAGTCCCTTTGATTGCAAGCAAGAAGCCTGTTCGGCCAATTGCTAAGGGTTAGTTTTTAGTAAAATCTCACTCCCCACAACCTTTACAAAACTTATTGGAGAGGTATCTGTCACAAATTAGAGAAACCACTTTTTTGAGCTTATAATTGGAAAGGATAAACGTTCATTTATCTCACTCTAAGATTTAAATTTATATCATGAATTCTCGGCTAGACTAGAATTGAGAAAGGAAAGAATTTCGATTCTGGATTTTATGTGGATCAGTCTGTACCTCTTCACTCTTGCGCGAGCTATCCGCAAATAGTTTGCTGTTAGTCCAGGCAAAGTTAAGACGTACGTGTATGTTTTTAATGTGCCTAAAGTAACTTCATTAAGATAGGTACTGAGACTTGCTCGGTCTTAGTTCATAGGATTACGAGGGTTTCTGACTCTCTTTATTTTTTCTCTCTTATTTGGCCTGCAACCTGATCGGTTACAGGATAGACGTCTGAGTAGGACTGTTCGTCCTAAAAAGGGGGGAGTCGCGTTTTTTGATATCTTATGGGGGAATATATCACGATTATGATAATAGACTTCTCCATTAGATCTGAGCAACTGCGATTTTTAAGATATCATACACTCTGAACATTAAAGTAAAAACCACGAAATAAATGCTTAATTCTCTTTGGAAGAAAGAATTTAATTTCTAGAAATACTCAAATACCTCGTATACCTATATTAAAATATTAAGGAGTAAGGTAGATATATATTTACTAATGTTTTGATCTTCAGAATCTCTGACCACTTTTTATTTCCCTCGAACCGCACGAAGTTTCCGTCTGGCCCGTTAGGTATTCTGGTTGTGTGTCGGCGCTGCCTATCTGCCGGGGCTGTTTTTGTTTATTACCAATAATTTGATTGACTGGCGCCCGAATCGATATGCTTAATTTTTAAGGAGATATTTCGCCTGCAAGAAGATCTGTTTCATTTAGTACAGTTCAGTCTTTGTGTCAATCCAGAGACTACCTTGCCCCAGAAAGAGTGCTTACCGAGGGATATCATCCAGAGTCAGTTAATTGGGTGTATAAGGCAGAGACAGGGAGGATATAATTTTTGTTATATCATAATTGAGAAGGCCACTACACAACAAACTTGAACACAAATCCATGCAGCGATGTGCAATACCCTTCTGTACTCCGCTCCATGGGCAGGAACATCCGTAAATTGGGCAAAGCACAGAAAACTCCTACAATCATTCCCTGTCCAAATAAATTCCCTGTCTTTTCCAGGTTTTCTTGACCGCCGGGAGACTTACAACTCTCGTTTCATCCTCCGAGCAGTGACGCCATCCAAGATCTTTCTTCTGCTGATCCGTTCCATCTCAATTCAGACAGAACATGTACCGGTCAAGTCAAGTCACATTTTTATATTAATAATTATTTTTTTTATGAGCTCCTAACGGAAATTTAAGACACCTGTACTTTTTATTTTCCTGGAAACAAAATATATGACGAGATATCCCTTTTAAAAGTACAATGCTGATAATTATTGAAGCTCAAAACGTGGTAAGCTGTAGTACTTTTGATAAATCATATCTTAGCAACTACTTAACATAAGGAAGTAAATTATCTTCTTATATTGCTCCTCCCAAAAGCTTACTACGGTATCGTTTGTACAGGGTGTCCAAAAGTTCTGACAACTCTGAAGAGAGAAATATTTCGGAAATACACACAACTCCTGTAACAAAGTATGTACCTGTTGCTCACAGCTTTAAGTAACCACTTTCAGGTAGTTTATCGCCAAAATGTCCTTAAGAGATTGGGGACTATTACTTTTACTTTAATAGCAACGGAAATTTGTTTTTCATTCTTATTTTTTTTAAAAAAAGAACATGAAGAAGGTTTTAAGCATAGTTGAGACACCTTGTATTTTAAAAATGGATGAGGTTTCATTGTTGACCAGTCATTGATATAGAATTTATAGCTAAAGCTTTCCTACAAATAATTTGTTATTTTGAAAATTCGGCCATATTCGGACGTCAGTTTCTCAGAGAAGACATTCTACAAAATAAATAAAAATGAATAGATTTTTCGAATAATGGAAAAACGTTTGTTCTAAACACAGAACAAGTTTTATTATCGAACAGTTATTGTTCTACGGGTAAAGGTTTCCTGAAAAAAAAAAAAAAAAAAAAAAAAAAAAAAACTGCGTTTGCGAGACACTTCAGGAGTTGCTGAATTTGAGAGGAGAGGAATAATCGGTGACGCAAGGAGAAGCATGGGACCAATGAATCTGAAGGAACCATTTTGCTGTACAACGTAAATCAATGACTGTTCGACTATGAAACTTGACCAGTACTTAGAATACATAAATTTCTCTACTATACGGAAAAAATCAAGTGTGTTTTATTTTTAGAATGTGTTTTCTAAGTAAATGGTATACAAAAAATGGCCGACTTTTGAAAATAACCAAATTTTTAAGGAAACTTTCGAGCCATAAAATCTAAACCATTGACTGGTCGATAATAAAATTTGGTAAACGTTTGAAACACGCAAATGTTTTAATTATACAGAAAAAAATAATTACTTTTCTTTGATAAAAAAAAAAAGCCGTTCAAATATGTCGAACTTAAAAATAAAAATCTTTTGTTGTTGTTACAGCGAAAGTATCAGTTCCAACCTCTCTGAAGTGTATATATATATATAAAGAAGTGGTTACCAAAGCTCGTAAACAGTAAGTACGCATTTGGTACAGAAAGGAGTAAATAAAATTTCCGAAATATTGGAATTTTCGATTTTTAGTTCCGAGTTAAGAGAATTTCTGTAACACCCTGTACAAACGATATCGGAGTAAGTTTTTGATGTTAGAAACAAAGCAAAATTATGTACCACATAAAAAGCGGATGACTTACTCTAATTAGTTGCTAAGATATGATTTGTCAAAGGTAGTAATACTTATCCCGTTTTTAATTTCAATAATTAATATCTGGTGTAGTAAAAAGTAATTCATTATTTTTGCATGATATTGAAGGCTTGACTTACCATAGTTAGAATGATCCGATTTAGGTCACATATGCGCCGTTTTGTTCGATAACGTGTTGCCATTTGGAAGGTAATATCATGATGCCTCTCTCATAGAAGCCCTTGTCCCTATTGGCAAAAAATTGAGACAGTCGATTTTTACAAGCCTCTCTTGAAGCGAATTTTTCACCAGCAAACGTGTTCGCCATGGACAGGAACAGATGGTAATCACTCGGTGCCAGGTCCGGACTATAAGGTGGATGCATAAGAACCTCCCAACCAAGCTCCCGGAGCTTCTGAAGAGTCATTATCGATGTGTGTGGCCTGGCGTTGTCCTGGTGGAACACAATGCCTCTCCTATTGGCCAAAGCTGGGCGCTTGCTGCCTTCAGACGGTCCAATTGTTGACAGAATATTTCCGAGTTAAGGGTTTGGCCGTAGGGGAGCAGCTCATAGTAGATAATTCCCTGCCAATCCCACCAAACACACAGCAAAACATTCCTGGCCGTCAATCCTGGCTTGGGCACCGTTTGCGCCGGCGCACCGCGCTTCGACCACGAC
>JAGDQP010009698.1:0-58131 GCA_022664845.1 Lepisma saccharinum | reverse complement strand
TTTGTGCGGCTGCCGCACGGTCGCCGCAAGGCTCCCGCACCGCATGTGTGAACTGGGGCTTAGATTGACGGAGTGCCGCATAGACAGGTTTCGCAACCTAAGAATTCATTGTCAAGGAATTAAATGGTTCAATAGGGCAAGCATACAAATCCAAGGTGTATTCACCAATCATAAATAGATGTATTGGGTTATATTCCGAGTATGATTTGCTAAGCCGACACTGCTTACACCATTATTTGTCGAGATATTACGTCATTTGTGGCGATGCCGCCATAAGTCTGAGCGTCTATTTTGATTCTCCCTTCTCTTTTACTAACTTTGTAGAAAAGTCTCACTTGCATTTGTGAAGACAAGTACTGGCCTATATCTGCCAAACTATTTGTTACACGGTAGAGTGACTTTGCAGTCTTTGTCAGCACTTTCAGGTTATGTCCATGTATTTATTTAGAGTAATAATTACCTGTTCGAACCGAAACTCCGGAAGCCGTTGCAGCAACTGTCCGGACAGTAGTAAACACATACTAATAAACTGCTGAATCTGGGTGGCTCCCAACGATAAATTGATACAAATTTTGTTCCTTTTAATAAAATATTAATAAAAATAGGCTAAATATGTGTTAGCAACACTGTATTTTCCGAGAGAGGAAGGCCAGGCTGTTACGTAGTATTTCATATGTGGAACAGTATATTTATGGGGACTCTGAATGCATAGGACACCACAAATTGTTAGCTGTACTAATTATTGGATGTGTGTACGGCCTACTCTCATCGCAGGCATCAGGAGCAAGATTACTAACTTAATGTTAGCGTATGTGTTTTCCCAGCACATATGCTTGGTATTTAGAGTCCTATGATACACAATTTATGTTATAACTGGCTATGGGGTGTGAGCATTGCAACTAAAGTAATGTAATTGGATTTTTTGTTCTGTTTTCCAATTGGCTAGCCTGTTAATTGGTTACTACAGCATTTGGTTTTCGTGGTATACTGACAGTTCCAATATTACGTGCATTGTTGTATTTATTTTTATATTTGCATTTTGGGTATGCACCCTATATATGTGTTGATTACAATTTTAATTCTAGTTCAGATTTTCCATTTTTTCCTGATGTAAAGTCTAAAACTCCCCATTGCCTATCAGATATAAACACAACCGCTGTGGAAGTGTATCGTCTTCTAACATCTCTAAAATCCTCCAGAGCCTCTGGACCTGACAAAATAAATTCCATATTTTTTATTAAACTAGCCAAAACTTTGTCTGCACCTCTCACCATTCTTTTCAATAGGTGTTTATCGGAGGGTTATTTCCCAAACTCCTGGAAACAAGCGAATATTACTCCGGTTTACAAAAAAGGTGAAAGATCCTGTGTTAGTTCATATAGACCTATTTCCCTTCTTTCTGCCCTCGGTTTAGTTTGTGAAAAAATCATCACAGACAGGATTCAAAATAATGTCCTCCCTTTTCTTTCTACCCAGCATGGCTTTGTACCGAATGGATCCTGTGAAACCAACTTAGCTGTGCTACTGTCTCACGCCACGGATGCCCTAGCAAATAGACAAGAATTTGACGTCATATACCTAGACTTCTCCAAAGCATTTGAAACTGAATCACAAACTTCTTATACACATGCTTGCTTCCAGATTTAGTATACACGGACCTCTCCTTCAGCTTCTAATATCATATTTGTCTGACAGAGAGCAACGTGTCGTCTTCTCTAGTAGCACATCAGAGTGGCTCCCCATGCTTTCAGGTGTCCCTCAAGGAAGTTCCTTAGGGCCAATTTTATTTTCCCTCTTCATTGATGACTTATGTGAACAGATAGATAATTCTTGCTCGGTACTTCTTTACGCTCATGACTGCAAACTTTTTAAGACAATTAAGTCTACAGAAGATACTTTCTTCCTTCAAGCCACTATAGAGTCTGTTGAAATGTGGTGCAATAATTGGTTACTGAAAGTCAATCCTTGCAAAACTGCTGCAATGCGTTTCTCACTGAAAACTCATAACACAAAATGTACGTACATATTATCCTCATCCATTATACCATGGATAGACCATTACAAAGACCTGGGTATGATATTTGATGACAAACTCAATTTTACTCCTCATATTGAATTCGTAACTTCTAAAGCACTCAAACTTCTTGGACTTCTCTACAGGTTTACCGATATTAAAGATTTCAGAGCTCTTCGGTCACATTTTCTCACTTGTGTACTTCCTACTATTGAATACTGTTCATTTATCTGGTCTATGGCTTGTGAAACCAATTTATCTAAATTGCACAAAGTTCAAAATTTCTTTATCCGCATTGTACAACACAGGGTACCCAACCTCCAATACAAATATAACGTAGACATTTTGAATTCTCTTGACTTAAAAACAGACACACGAAGAAAATTAAATGACTTAAAATTTCTTTATAAAATAATGCAAGGCACACTCAGGACCAACGACCTTCTTCCACTTTTTAACCTTAGAGTACCCAGACAAAATTCTCGTTCACAACAACATTTCTACCTCTCAAAACCGAGATTGTGTTTGGTCCAGCCATCTCTTGTATATAGATTATCACATTTTTACAATACTCTTCCTTTGCCAACAGATTTCTGCTTCAGTAAAAGTAAATTTCTAAAGGCTTGTTATATGAATCTAGAATGAACGAATGAAAAAATGATATTGTTTCCTATTGCATAAGTCTTTGTTGTTATATTATTTTTAATATTGTTGTTATTGTTTATTGTTGTTACGAAAACGGCGTAAAATGGCGTTTGCTGTATCCGTGCTAACTTCTAATAAATAAATATCCATTATTAGGCTACCAATTTCTTAGTATACTATGTGAATGTCTGTTACCGAACTGGTAACAAGCATACTGAATATTCATTCCATAGAACCTGACCCGAAAGCTTACATGTATTTTGCGTTGATTAGACCCACGTCCTCCCTCTGTATTACTAAGAAATGTTCTAGTCGATTCAACCTCGTATTTTGAACAATCGTGCGTGAAAGGAAAGAAAAATCTTCCTGCTTAACATTTTTAAAAAACCTTCGGACACCAAGCTTACACGAGCGATAGAAGGAGAGGGAGAGAGAACACAAGAGCTAGATCACGCTGACAACTCACATTTCAGAAAAGGATATTTTTTCTGCTTTGCCTTCTTACTTTTCTAATTTCTTGTTTTCCATTGCGATGCAAAGCACAAAGCTATTCAAATAGTACGCGTAGAAGTTGCAACCATCGCCACCGCCCCCCAATGGGACAACGCCGTGCTCACACATTGCATTTGTGTGTGTCGTAGTCGAATTAGTACATGAAAATGCAGCGATGCATTATAGCAGATGATGAGCAACACAAAAGAGAGGCGACGTGACCGTAGTAAAATATATAACGTAATCATTTGTTGGGAAAGATGTGAAGAGGGTGATTGATGGCCATAATGTTACTCTGAACGTACGGAAACGATAGGAGTATGGGGTTGTGGGTGGTAAGGCGGTAGTTGGAGGTATTACCCGCAAGTTGTCTGCAATGAGAAGAATTAGGTTGCGCGGGAAGAGGGTGAGAAAGCGGAGAGGTCTTTTGGAAGATAACTAGTTGGAAATGGTTTAAATCACAAAGCCTAAAGACGTCAACAGCCAAGAATATCCCTGGTAATGTCCGTATATAAAGGCCAGCAAGATGTAAAAGGACGTTGATACACAAAGCCATCGTAGCCGCCATGGGTGAAAGACTTTGCGAAGGCTTCAACGAACTTAGTGACAGATGTTATGATGAGCGATGACCGATATTGTTATTTTTTAAACAAAAAATTAAAAAACAACGTTTTAAAAAAAGAAAGAAATGAAATAGAGAGACAAAAAGCAGGGTCGGGACGGAATGCAAAATATTTATGTCGGCGTTGGTCGGTATTTTTCAGCGGCTTCCGTCAACTGCTCAATCTTGAGTTGGAGACGAGCGTCCACTTTAGCCCAGTAGAAGGGCACAGCAATCTCTGCTAACGACTTGTAAAATCATGTGGTGATAGCGACATCGTTGTAAACTGTGAAGTGTATATTTGGGAGTGTAATAACGTTGGACGCCGGTCTGTCACTAGTTGCCATTTGCTGGTGCAATCTATACTTGTAGAAATGCATCCAGATCAAAACATATCAGTAGAACGCTTTATGCGCACATATATATACGGATGATAGCTAATGACAACGATTTACAGCCAATATACAATGTGCTGTAGACAAAGGACTTTTTACATGCAGCTACACTTTTGGCTTTGGAGCAGAACTAAAAATAAAACGCAACGATTGTAATTAAAAAAGTTGTTTATTGGGCAATTAACAGAAACAGTGCTTTGGTTAAATATAACGTGGAGCTCTACATAGAAATATAAACAGGTACAAGTCATGGTATAAACATATCTGTACAGAATATTATAATTACACATAACAGTAATGCAAAACATACATACACTGATACAGATTAATATTATATTACAATGAAAAATGATGAAACAAAACAAAAATTCACTGATACAGAACAAAGTGGTATAACTCGATGGATAGAACGTTTGTCATTGGTACAAAATAATGGTGTATATCAAACAGGACACCGTTTGTGTCGATGTATATTAACAGTGCTACACAGGAACGTTGTATAATCACCAGAATTCAAAGTTTGACATCTGATATACACAAATTGCTACCAAATAAGATGTCGAACCTCCACCACCCAGCGTTTATCGATTCGTATATCGCTACAACATGTAATGTGTGTTGTCTTATCCAGAAATTTACTTACCATTTTAAGACATCACCAAAAATTCTCGTTATCAAGAATATGGACGTAGAGGATAACAGAATTTTAATATGAAGCATATTGTCTATTAGCAATAACCTCATCATATATTCCTTGGGATAATTGATAATTTATTAACCAATTACCTGGTATGAAAGTCTCCTTAAGTAGGTATCTCTGGTAACACCTAAAGAAAATACTCAACCTCGATGTTACAAATAAAGGGTGTTCCTGAAGTTTAAATTCAAAGGAAAACATGTGAAATATTTTGAAAATTTAAATAAAGCTTTTATTTCTTAAGTTTCTTTCTTTTCGTGAATATTAGAAAATCACAAAATATGACACTCACGTTCCTGGGCAATATTTATAACCCAAGGAGAAAAACAATTATAAAAGAACAATTCATTCATTAACAAAAATAACCTGTTAATATATTCACCTTTTCTGAAGAAAGAAGAGTATTTGATTATACAAACAATGAAAATTTAACTAACCAAAACAAGAAATTATCGATAATCAAATCAAAGAAATAACTTAAATACATACCTTGTCATTAGACAAAATTTTCAAGACTTCCTTTTCGTTTGCTTTTCCTTCATTTAATCAGCAAACTATCATGAACCATTCTAATAAAATTTTATTACACAAAATTTTATTCGAACTAGTATTTTAAAGGATACGACCTCTTTCTCAAAGGATACTGCAGGTTTTCACTAAATATGGTATTTTAGTATTTCAAAAAAAAGGACAATCAGTCACAGAAACTTCACTGTTATTTTTCCTGAACAATTTAACTGTAAGGATTTTCCCCTCACTATCCTCATTTCACTCTTTTCCGATCATTCTTGTTAACCAGGAATTACCGTTCCTCAAATTCATGAAAATGGATTCGTGTGTACATTCACAATAAAACGTTATTTCTATTCATACACAAAACCTCCTGATAGTAATCAGTTACGAGAAACAATTCACCACTTCCGGAAATTTAGGATTTCCTTCCCACATGGAAATTTCACAATCCCTGTATTCTTTAACTTTCGTTGGAAAACTTAACACAGAGTCCTCTCATACCAATAAAATCAAACAAACTGGCACATAAACCCAAGCATGGCTTGTGCCCCCTTCCAACTCCTGTCTCGATTTCAAGCACCAATCACAAGGTTACATTTAAACCAATTATAACCTTTTCAAATCAGATCTTTAACAAAACTCTTCATGATATCGTAAGTTTTCACACTGGATTTATATGAGGAGTCATCCTATCAAGTATTTACATAGGAAGGTATTTTCCGGTAGCCATTTCCCTCCCAACATAATGTTGAATCAGAAAAATACACTACAAACAGAAAATTGTCTATGCACTAGGATACAGGATTTGGTGACGCATATAGACAAAATAATACAAAGGAAGGTAGTATAATGATAATGTGTTCGGTGTGCCGTTCATATAAGAGACATGGTGGCAGCTATTGGTGTCTAACGACCAATATTTTGTGGTGTTGTATATAAACTATGTAGATCGAAATACACAGATTGATGCAACAGGCAGTTGGTTAACGTGTAGAATGTATTCCAATGTGGTTGCAAGCAATGGTAACAGAGCTGTATATAAATGTCAATACTGTGTACAGATATCGTTATGGACACCCACATACCCCAGGTGTGTTCATGATAGTAACTGGATGTACCAGGATAAGTGTATATAATAAATAGATACTACAAACAATCATGTGTTTCATTTCTTTTCATTAACCGAAACTCGAAATCCGTATGGAACAGTCATATATTGTTCCATATCATTCGGATTTAATTTTCAGTGCTTGTGGTGTTCCACAACGGCGTGTCGTTTTGTTTGAACTTTACACACAACACGGAAGTCCTGTTTACGAAGGATATGATTGGGCGTAAAGATATGTTTATCTTTATACTTTTGCGTTGCTAATTCACGCATCCCATCAAATGTTATGGTTTCCATGGTCACGAACTTTAGTCACATGGTCAAGATACCCCGTAGCTCATTCCTTTGGCTCATACGAGTAGTGCTACGGCCAAGTAGCTGTTAATATACGCATTTCCCAACCTGGAGTCAGTTCATCTTTTAACTCACCAAGGTAATCCCCAGAAGAAGCAAGGGACCTTCATCACGACGTCTCACATAGATAATGCTATAGGTATCGCAGTACAAGACATGTGCTTTACCAACAATATACAGAGCTTCATTCAAACGCAATCATGCCCAAGATGAAATAAACGCTGCAAAAATTGCATTGCTGAATGAATAAGGAATGTTTTCCATTTCCAAATCCCAGTAAGTAACAAGAAGTTTACTACCGATAAGATCAACATGCTGAAGTTCCAGGTGGAAAGAATACGAAATTTCATTAAACCCTTGGGTTGTAATAACATTCCTTGTGTTTGGAAGATCACACCTCTGAGTCCACTTCCCGAACAAAGATTTAAATATTCCTTTGATATGTTATTGAGCCCCTCATGTTATTAATGTTATACTCCAGCGGAATTCCCTCATGATCTAAATAGTTAATAACATACTCTTGCCTATTCTTCTTACTGTGAGAGGTCTCTGGAAAACAAGATGCTTCCTGTTTCATTATGAGAAACGAACCTACATATGGTCTAAATAATTCCACTGACATTTGCGTTTTGCAGATTTCGTACATAAGAAGAATAACGTAACCCTCTTTTAATGCAACATGAAGGTCTGGTGTGCAAAACACACCTTTCATAGCACGTTGCTCGTCTGTGCACATTTCCCGCTATGTGAAGTCTCCATATAGGTTCTACAATGACCAAACGTTAGTTTATTATGCGCATTCTAATGTAAAATGACTAGATTCGTAGGAGGTACAACATTACAATATTCAAGATCCTGGACCTGACACGGATCTGACATTCCGTTCCTTTATGAATGGTTATGGGTCAAACCGGAAGAGGTTGGGTAGCCATTTCCCCAGAGATATAGCGATGTGAAATCTACATAATAAATTATTTCTGATTCGCCGCATTCGTAAAGGGCTTGGAAGCATTCTCAATATCAGAACAATGATCGCGAAGAAATGTTTGTACTTCCGGGAAGGTCTTCACTTGCTTATCCCACGGATATTCCCATATGGATACAACGATAACTTTACAGATCGTACGCAGAAACTCCTAATATTATAGTAACAACCATAATATTCATATACTACGAGTGCCCTTATCCAATTTGTGATGTTTAAACCGAGATTCTCCGCCTTGTTCATAGCATCGCCAGCTTAGCATTATGGGTATATTCCATATAGCAAAGCCAGAATATAGGTTGCTTGCTTTGATTTGTCCCGTGATGAAATCCCAATGATAGGATAACAGGGATGGTATTGTGTGATCGAGATATACTGTGATCGATAACAAACCATAGCGCCTGAAGACAAAACGGGTATGTTCAACGTTTTATCTTCAATAAGATTAGAATACCGTATGCGTTAGTATTCGGACGTCATTTTGACAATATTGTAACAGTTCACGCTGAAGATCGAATACCTTCTTACCTTGCACACATTACGTATGCCATATAGCAATGGTCTCTGCATCCTTGTCAGAAATGCTGCCTATATCATAATAGTCCAGATCGGGATATAAACCCACATACTTCTGATAGTGCGGGGTATTGAAAAGTTGTGAAAAATGCCCTAATTATAATATTCTGTAGAGGTGAACTGTGTTTGTACAACGACTTGTACCTGTTTATATTCCTATGTAGAACTCCACGTTATATTTAACCCAAGCACTGTTTCTGTTATTTGCCCAATAAACAACTTTTTTATTTACAATCGTTGCGTTTTATTTTTAGTCCTACTCCAAAGAGTAAAGTGTAGCTGCATGCAAAAAGTCCTCTGTCTACAGCATATTGTATATTGGCTTAAATCGTTGTCATTAGCTATCATCCCTATATATATATGCGCATAAAGGGTTCTACTGGGATGTTCTGATCTGGATGCATTTCTACAAGTATGTTGTACAGGGTATCATATGTATCGAAAAACGCTAAGGTCTCCAAAACTTAATATTTTAGGTCATCCATTTAAATGTTGCTACAAGCATTACCATCACATTCTAGAGAATGCCAGCGTAGCACTAAATCCAGGCCACAGCACATGTAAGGCTCCATCGATCTATAGCTTGCAAAATAAAATTCTCAGTCACATTTAACCCTGAACAGTCACAAACTGCCCTCGTGCTCGGCACTGAGTTCAATTCCTGTCGACGGACCCGCTTTATAGGAATTGCTAGCCAATCACAGTGCTCCGTTTCCATTCGATCGTAGCACACAGCTATCCAATAACAACGCGGTAAAACAATCGGTATTAAAAACGTGTGGACAACTCATACACCTCGATGTTGTCGATTTAGTGTAATTCATTACTTTAATTGTGTTCATACGGACAACTCATAGACCTTGATGTTGTCGATTTAGTGTAATTCATTACTTTAATTATGGCCATACCACTCTCCATCTCTAGATTGCGTTTTTGATCGTTGGTAATGCTGTAGAGTAACGAACTGTGTTAGTTACCGCCATCAGGTGGGGTAGTTAGTATCCGAAACTGGTCGCAACAGGTTCGGTAATGTGTTGGCTAGTGCAACTGTCATTGCTATATTAACTGATCGCTGCACAAAGGTCGTTCAGCGGGATGTCATTTTCACTTTCCGTGCTTGTCCAGTTCTAAATCTATACTATACCTATGCTGTATTGATTTCTTGAAGGTACATTAGCATCTGTGCCTGTTATTTACAAATCAAGCCCTACCAATCGAATAACCTGGTTGACATACCAACCTGGTCGTCGATTCATCTATTGACTGTCATTGTACCTATTTCACGTGTTACAATGGTTCTACGCAGTGATGTTCTGTGCACTCTGTTCTGTCGGTGTGCTATTCGCTCTACAGAAAACCTGCCTGTAGTTACCTAATGCCTCTGACATTTGTTTCGTATATCCAACAAGTATATATTTAGTGTACAGTCGCCTGCCCGTATGCGTGCTGGCCTACGGAGTTGGTTATGGGTGTATTTCCGCCATTGCTATCCATTCGCTATATGCATGACACGTTGACTTGTCATTAGCGTGTTCGATCGTTGGTCCTAACTCTAATTTCACATACTCAATTGTCGTACAGTCTGTTAATTATCGAACGTAACTGGCGGTATATTGAAAGAGTGGGTTTATTCCCATTACTATTCTGTAGTTTGTTCTTAGGTGTGTACATCTTATGACTGATCAGTAACTCTGCTTGAGACGGCAGGCAATCCACAGCCTTAATTATGAAACGTACTAATACTGACGTCTCGTGTTGGTTGTATCATAATTTCCTTATCTTAGGGTTTGACACGTCAGAGTTAGCCTCATGTTATTCTTAATCTTTTTCAGTGTTTTATTATTAGTAGTAGCATTATCTTTACGTTAATTATTATTGTCCTAATTAAAATTTGAATTCTCAAAGCAGGTAGGCGAATGATGTGATTGAATTAATAAACATCATTTCCTATACGACCAGGAATTTCCTGAAACCACGAATTTTTAACCTGGGATTTATATACCCCTCTCTATCTTATAATATTCTTATTTATATTTCTCTCTACGTCTGTTCAGAATCAACGAAGGTACACCAAATTCACGTTTCAAAATTTCGGCAACTTTTCCCGACTTTATTCTTGAGTTTTATATTTTCTGTATAGAATCACTAAAGTGTTGGAATTTCATGTAGATTATAACATTTTTTATTTATGGATTATCTGTTGAGATACTTTGCTGTTGTTAGCTCAATCAACAACGTAGATATCGCAAAAAGCAATTTTTGGGTATTTTTTTCCAAGTCACGTTTTAAGTTTCTCCAGTTGTGTTGAGTCCAAAACGCCTTATAATTTGAAGTAGATTATGATAGCGTCTAATAATTATCTGTCAAAACATTACGGCCAGTGCTGCCAACTCTGTACTCTTTATCTGAAATACGTTATCTTCTTTATTTGTGAGGTTAGCGACTGGATTCTTATTGGGTTCAAAATGTACAACCTGGGTTTTATTAAGGTGTTTCGGACATTATTAGTCGATCTAGTTGGAACACCCCTTTGCTAACTCGATTACGCTTTGGAAGAGTCCATGATTTCCCTCAAATGTGTGGCTTGTTGCATACGGACATTGCCGGCGATATTCATGGCTGTTGACGTCTGTATGCTTTGTGATTTAAACCATTTCCATCTAGTTATCTTCCAAAATATTTCTCCCCTTTCTCACCCTCTTCCCGCCCAACCTCTTTCTTCTCATAAAAACAACTTGCTACTAATCCCTCCAACTATCGCCTTACCACCGATAACCCCATACTCCTGTCGTCGCCGTACGTTCAGAGTAACATAATGGCCGTCAATCACTCCCTTCACATCTTTCCCGACAAATGATTACGTTACATATTTTACTCCGGTCACGTCGCCTCACTTTTGTATTGCTATAATGCATCGCTGCGTTTGCATGTACTAATTTGACTACGACACACACAAATGCAATGTGTGAGAATGACGTTTTCCTGTGGGGTTTGATGGCCAACTTCTACTGTTGGAATAACTTTGTGCTCTGAAATCGCAATGAAAAACAAGAAATTAAAATAGGAAGAAAACAAAGCAGAAAATTGGTATATTTATGAAATGTGAGTTGTCAGCGTGATTTAGCTCTTGCGCAACACATATAGGGTCCTTACCCAAAATGCAAATATAAAAATAAATGCAACAATGCACGTAATATTGCAACTATCAGTTTACCACAAAATTAAATGCTGTAGTAACCAATTAACAGGAGTGCCAATTGGAAAGCAAAACTAAAAATCCAGTTACATTACTTTAGTTGCAATCCTCACACCCCATAACCAGTAATAACAGAAAATGTTTTCCAGGGTTTTAGCCACAGTATCACAAGAAAAATGTAGAGAATGTACTGTTGAACACAGGAGCGACTGGTTAGGCCTATAAGAAATGTAAAAAAGCTATGAAAAGAACAGGTAAAAAGCCAGGTAATAGAATGGTGGGGCCCAGCACCATTTTTAGTCGACACAAAATGACATTTTTTTGTTTTCTTAGAGGAATCACATATGTGAATAGGGAATGAAATGCTATCAATCGTACTGTGCCTGTTTGGACGAGTTAATCGCAAAGAGAAAGATCCTTTACATATAGCTTAGCCATCACTGTATTGATAGATAACTTATATAATAAAATGAAGAAAGGAGTAATGGACATAGTTATGTCATCAAGTAAGTTTACGTATAGGAAGAACAATATGAGAGAGACAGGTCCTTTGCAGATGGTTTAACCCCCTTATCCGTGATATCTATACAACAAAAGCGAATAAGGTTAGAGAGAATGGGAACTTCAGAATCAAATTTAAAGTAACATATCGAGGCGTCATTTGTGTACAATGTATTCCTATATTGCAAAGTAGCATAAGACATGAGTATGGATGTCCCAAACGGGAACGGAGATGATATCAACACAGCACTATCGTTTAAGAATAGAATCCGAAGTAGTTGGGACTTTGCCATTCATCAGCCTTTTAGCTAACTCCAAATGGAAAAGTAGATATTTGTCACACAATACAAATACAAATTCACTTGAGATATATGATTTGTGTTAATGAAACAGTATATGTCTTGAAAAATGATGTCCAGTTGAACGTTATTTTCGACCATTAGAGACAGACCTTGGTCACTAGAAGTAACCTTTTATTTTGTACTTCAGCAGACTGTTTGATATTTTTTGAAGACGTTCAGTTATGATATGGAATTGAAAATACTTGTCCATTAGTCACTTGTGGAGCGAGGAGTATGTCATTGCAATTCAACAAAACCAAAAATTAATATGGAAGACTGGATTTGTCATTAGCCTACAACAGCATTGTAGTGTATCTTTTAGTCACCTCTGGCGCAACAGTACTGAAACTGAATATTTCTCCTAGAATAGTAAATGAAGTACAGGGTTTCTGAAATGTTAATTACTACGAAAGTAAGAACATTATATTTTATAGATAGCTTTATACATATGAGAGAATGATACATGACTGTGAAAGTCTTCCGCAGAATCACAACCAGCAACATTTGTTCCTGTAATATAGGCTAGTGATAATCAGAGATGACGTCAATTGTTCCCAACGATAAAAAGTCTTGCTAATTGAGATTAACTTAATTAAAATTGTATTTGTCAAATTTTATGTGTTATTGTACTTGAAGGAACTTAATTGAAATGCAAGCAATAAAGTTAGGTAGTACATGAAAGGAATCTTGATTCAAGTTTTGCGGTATTGCACTCATTGATAGTTTAACGTATTGGATTTTACCAGACACTTCTCATGAGACTGATCGTATTATTTATTTTGATTGGTCAATAAAGTACATAAAGACGCTGAACGAGGATTCGTGGAAGTAGTTTCTCAATGATGGTCCTGTGTAAATGTTCGAGTCTTGAAGTCAAGCCTGCTTGTATTCAAAAATGGAACGTAAATTATCCGGTAATCTGTCTTGCTAACTTTGATCACATTTGCTTTGTCTCTGGAACTCACGACTGCGTTCACATGTCAGTGGAATCCTTTGAACAGGACGTAGTAGAAACCTGATCATATGCGCCTATATGTAATGAAATCTACGAGAAATTTATAGAGACGCACCCGGACAACGAACATACACTCCAGAACTTTTTGAAAACATATAAAGAAATTATTACAAGTGCAGGAACTGTATCTGCAGTTTCTTTTGTGCGTGAAAATTTTTGAAGGTATGAAAATATTGTTTGCATTTATAATAATAACTTTTGTTTTGCGAAAGTTAAGACAATGTAATGTTCAATTGAGTCTTCCGAATGTCAAATTGTATTTTGGTACTGACAACTTTTGTTTTACATGTTAAAAAGTTTTTTGTTACATTGCAAGTTGTTTCTCGTACATAGAAACATTATTTTACACATCATGAACTTTTCAAATACATGTTTCGTTTGTTGTTTCAAAATCAAGATGTACTTTTACGTTGTTGTATCAGAAAGTTGTTGTATTACAAATATCTCATAGAGAGAATTATAAGTTTACAGGAAATGATTTGTTTTTGTTACCGGTACGTAACGATTACACCTTCCGATACTGAGTAAATCGAAAATCCCGTAACTTTTGTTAAGGTAAAATCCAAATACATATGAAAATTAAAAGCTGGAAGTTGGTCGTACAAGAAAAAACATATCATACAGTAACATCAGTAAATGCAACAATTGTGCATCTGTAGTACGCAGGTTACACCTTCCTTTATGACTTCACAGCACTCTTACATGAAAATTGTAATATAACTAGTGTTAAATGTCCAACTAGTCTTGTTTGTGTTCAGCTCTTAACATACAAAGATCTCTTGTTTACCGCTTGTGAAAAAATTTATTTATTAGCGTTTTATCATGGGAAATCCAATTTAATTTGTTACTTATTCGTCAAGAAATTCAATCCTCAAACCGATCTTGAATGCTGGACCCATTTGTGTTACTACAAATAATGGGATTTCAACCAGAAGAAAATGATTCTGAACTGTAATTTCATCATTTGTTATATTACTACTGGAACGATGAGGAACTCGTATAAGAAACGTGTGTAACTGTACAAGATATCGATCTAGGTCCTATGGATTTCTTAGAACAATGGAAAGTAAACGGATGGTTTGGGATTATTACATTAAACTTTTCGAGTACGAACCTAGCAAACTAGGTGTTGGTGATGATGATGTGGAATTCTTCGGACACGATATGATGGACGGTGATTACGTAACTAATAGTGTTAATGAGTATACACACAAGGGTCCAAAGGCCATTGAAGCCCACCAACCACCCCTGCTATTAAATCCACCTACGGAATCACATGCTTAACCCCGACACATAAAACATATAGAGCAATAGCATGTGAAGGAGTCCTGCTCCTATCCAGAAATATAATCCAGGAATTGCATTACCACAGGTTGGTTTGCAGGAACTCTTAAGGCTTGGTACCAAAGTTTTATACACAAGCCATCGTGTGCGTTATCTTATTAACCAATTATTAAAACCGTTCATTCCAATAAAATAATAAAAACTGATAATAATAATAATAATGTAACCTTATTCATATTACTACTGAGGTTACTTCAGGCCAATACCGAACATCAACTATGAATTATACTAATAATAGAAATAATAATAATAATAAACCTGACTAATAAATATGTAAAATATTAATAAAATAAAAGGAATATAGTATTAAAATAATTAAAATCATTACTCCCTCCTTAGACAGGTCCTAACTCGGTAAAATAAACGTCGACTAGCTAACCATAATATCCAATTCCCATAGGAAGGATCTAATTAAGGTTTTTCATAAGGTAATTAAATATATTAACATATGTACCTATAAAGTTCTAAATAATGTCCAATTACATTCTTCTTACTAATCCTAACTTTGTACCAAAAAAGTCGCTTATGTCTTCGGTAAATCAATTACTTATGGGAACGATATTGCCCTGTCTCAGGCAGGAATAGATAACTTATAAGTAAATTAAAACGCTGGAGTAAATTGATATCATTCCCGGCAGCTACTGATAGTCATTATTGTAGACTACTGCAATATGACATAACAAATATTCAAAAGATGATAAATTAAATTTTAAATGAAATAAAATTACCACCAGAACCAATCAAGATCCTGGACATCTCCTGAGGCAGTTGCCATCCATCCCACAACACTCAGCAATTATATAAATGAGTCAAAAGAGATAATAGGGAAATATCAGGTAACAAAATACTTATGGTCCACGGCTCTCTTAATGCATCGAAAACACCCAAGCAGGTCTGTTCCAGCCAGGTGGATATTTGACATTTACATAGAATTCCAAAGTCTCAACTCTATAGCTACTACTTGACTCAACCCAATAACTTATGTCAACCTATACAAGTGTTAAACATTGTCAATCAAACCCGTTCAGTCCTGAAACCTTGACTACTCTCGTTAAAATAGCTATCTATTAAGTAAGAAACGATCCAAATTTTTTTTTTGAAATTCGACTACATAGCAAGCTCAGATAATCACATAGCTCGTTATTTCGTAGAATGTCTCTAATGGCGACACCATGTAGTTTACCACGCCACAAATCAATCCCCTCTTCCGTCAAAAGAGGACAAAATAGAATAACATGTTCGGGTGATGCCTTTTTTCCACAGTCACACCATGGATTATCTCTAAGTCCCAAAGCATGCAGTTTTTCATAGTAGGGACCATGACCAGTAAGGAACTGCAAGACACCAGCCTCCGGATTTAAGTGTGTCAATTCTTGTCTTTCATGCACATTGGGTAATAAATCACAAAGTCTTCTGCCTTTCGCGCTTGAATTCCATTGGCCCTGCCACTTTTGAACAATCCAAGCATCCAACTCCTTCACAGATTTCAGGGAAATTCCTGTCAACTGTTCAATTTTGTAAGAGTCTCTGATTTTAAGGAAATATCGCACACCCCGACTAATTATTTGCAAATGATGTGGTTGAATTCCCAAAGCAACCTGAATCGAATCCACAGGAGCTGTTCTAAAGACACCCGTCAACCTGATTAAGCTTCCTTTGCACACTGTTTACTCTTGCCGCAAGTACTTTATTCTGTGTCAGCCTGTGACACCATACACTCGAACCATACGAAGCAATCGCAACCAAGATAACATTATACTAGAGTTTGATTGTCTTTAATGGAAGCCTGTAATGTGTCAATGCCAGCGTAATAATACGATTAACCGACTTTAAAAATCTTTCCGCTACACTCTTTATGTGTTCATTGAACTTAAGGCCTTCTTCAATTTCGACACCCAAATAAGTTATATTAGTAACTCTACTTATCGTTCTACCATTCAATTTCACAATGGGATTCCGTTTTAATTTCCCATCCAGTAAAACATATTTTGTTTTACTTGTTGATATTTCTAGTTTATTTCGAGAACACCAATCACAAAGGGTTCTAATAACACTATCCAATTTCTTCTCTATTACATTCCTGGAATTTCCATTTACTAATACAACATATGCTACCATGTGTAGTACCTGCTCATTCTCTTTTAACTCCAATGAGCATGCTTTAAACAAAATGTCCCATAAAATCAGTCCGCAGACAGATCCCTGCGGGCAACCTTTCGTGGAGATTCGAGTCACAACCCCCCAGGTGTTTCAAATCCTACTTTCCTTTGCTTGAAATAATCAACTATATTGCTCCATAGATAGTTAGAAATTGGGATGGCCTTCAGATTATTGAGTATCGCCGGCCACCACACGTTATCAAACGCGCCGGCAATATCCATAAAAATGCTAACTGTGTAGGTACTACACACTGCTGAATCCTTTATTATATCACACAGTCGGTTAACCGCATTCTCCGTGGATCAACCCTTCCGGAATCCATATTGCATATTCCTATTATCCAGGTTTTGTTTTGTTTGTATACGACTGACAATCAGCTTTTCAAACATTTTACCAAGTGAATTAAGCAAACAGACACTTTGGGTCCGCCCTGTCTTTGTTTGGACTCTTGAGAAGAACTATTAATTTGGATTCTTTCCAACATCGGGGAAATTTGGCTTGTCGAAATCATACCGTATACAACCTAGCAAGCCACAATAGAGGGCACCCACAAATCTATGGCTTCTTTAAAAATTTAATTTTTCAGCCCGTCCGGGCCTGGAGATTTTCCTCGTTTAAGACTACCGATAATCTGTTTCATCTCATCATTCGTTACAATCTTTTCATCATCTCGCACATTTTCCATAACCTCAGGCGGAACCTCTGACAATTTTGTTTGTTCTTCATGTACTTCGCTCTCTCCCTGCACCGTATCATCTGGTAGCAGTTTTCCCATAAGCAATTCTACCGTCTCCTCCAAGTTCCTAGTGAAGGATCCATCCTCTTTCTTCATAGTGGACAGCAGAACCTCTGACTTCATTTTCTCACTTACTATCCTATAGCGAGCTCCCCACGGATCTATTTCCAATGCTCTATGCCCATAAATTTCCCAAGTTCTTCTTTTGGAATCATTGATCTTCCTAATATATAAATCTTTAACCTTCTTCCTCTCAGCACCAAGTTCTTAGCCATTTGATAGCTTTTTCTCCTTGCCCGCAAAATTCTCCTCAGTCTTCCTAATTCTTCATTCCAAACGGAGGATTTTCTGGATTCTTCTTTTTCGTAAATCTTGGAGCAGCTTCGTCAATCGCCACATACGTTGCCCTTTGTATCTCAAATGCTAAATTATCTAAATCTACATCCGGTGGAGCATCAGGAAGCCTTAGCCGAGATCTAAACTTTTTCCAATCCATTTTTCTTAAATTATATTTCACATTATCTGTACAACCATTACCAATATTCCATACCTCATTCAATTCTATGATAAACATAATAACATTTTGGTCACTATTCGTAGCGGCATCCAAGACACACCAACGAACAACGAAATCACCAATGTTTTCAGTAGCAAAAGTGACATCTGTATTACTCTCACCTCCCGAACTGTTACTAAATGTGGGAAGAAATCCAGGCTTATTCAAGACTAACAGGTTCTCTTGCAGTATTAAATCTTCAACAAGTTCTCTACGCTGATCTGTTAATTTAGACTCCCACAGAATAGATTTCGCATTAATGTCTGCCATAATTATAATCTTTTGTCGCCGAAAGTGTTTTAAAATGCTATCCAGCTTCTTAACATGCTCTTCTGTTTGATCAGAGAATTGAAAATAAGCATTAATAAGTATGAACGAAAACTAGCCCATAAAAACCTCCAGGCACAACAACTTCTCGTCACAAAACTGCTGTATTTGTGATTCCTTATTTTTTTCTGTTACGTATCAAAGTAGCCGTCATCGGCTTGACTCCCACCGAATAAACAGATGTATCCAATGGAAATCCCGGGATCTTCCCTTTAAAAGAATAAGGTTCCTGTAAACAACTAATATCTACGTTATAGGACTGTATTAAACTCCTTAAATCTGTTAAAACAAGCTTCGAATTCTAAGCATTAAGTTGCAGAATTTTAACATTATCCATAATCAGTCCTTTCTATAATTTGCTCATATGCCAGCTTGTATGAAATACAGTCCTTCTGAGTTTGCGCCTTACAAGATCTTTTATTAATTTTACATTGAACGCATATTTTATTAATTTCCTTATTCGGACAATTCTCATACTGGTGTTCCTTCTCTCCACATTTCTTGCATTTCGGATCTTGGATACAGACCCTTTCTACATGCCCATAAATTTGACATTTATAACAAACTGGGACAGAGACAAAATCCTTCAATGTGTAGGATTCAAAGTAGAGGAAAACTCTGCCTTTACGCAAGAACTCCCTTCTGACCTGACCATTTACTTCTAGAACTAGGATGTTTGGGTCCAGTCCGAAATTTTGGCCTTATTTTACCTTTCAATGATTCCCGGTCTTCTTCATTAAAGTTTTGTGAAATCATTGCGTCAACGATTTCTTCATTCTTAACATCCGAGTCAACGTTATATAATATCATTAATGGTTTATTCCTTTTCCTGTCTTCACAAATCTAATTATCCTTTATTATATCCAGATTTCGGATTTTATTTATTTCGTTCTCAGAATCACCAATTATCATTAGTCCATTTTTCACTAGTCTGGTTGACACCTTCAGTTTGTTCTTACAGGGATCTACATTCCTAACAAAATCCCTTCGTACATTCGTAAGGTTCTCGTTGTTCCTTGGTTTCAAAATAATTGCTGGTTTTGATTTGGCACGAATTTCTTCAATTGAATTGTACGTTTGAAGTAGGAAACAAATCCAAAAAGCTGTTTTGTGGGAAATTAACAAAAACTGTATAATATGTTTATTATTGATTGAAAGGAAACAATATTGCTACTAAATATTCAAAACGGTCTTCTGATACATTCGTACTGCTCAGACAGTTTACAAGTATTGTATTTTTTCCTGTAGAGTTAAAAAAAGTTGGTGGATTTGTTATATTCTTCAAACGTATGGAAAAACGCCTGCACATTTTGAAGTGCTGAGACGTAAAAATGGAAAAATCGACCATCAAATGAAGAAAAACGTAATAGAAACCTTCAAATGAATGTTATTGACAAGAAATGTATGTACAATGAACTCGAAAATTACAAGTAGGGGGCCTATGTAATAAATTCAATTTTTTTTCCGTCTACCCACTGACAGAAATTTCAACCTACAAATGTGCAAAACTGCTTTTATTCCGTAACAGTGATAGCAATAGTTGCTATCTGTAAACATCCGTTAACAATAGCAGTTAAAAATATCAGTGTATGAAAACGTATCTAAATGCAAGTTAGTAATTCCCGTCTGTGAAAAAGAAGTTTAAAACAATATTTTAGATTAACCTACTTACCTGTATCCTGTTACGTGTCCAGTACAGATATGGACAAAGGTAGTATAGTTCCTACCATAAATGTTGTAAAACTATTCTATGTAATTATCGGAGCTTGGATTTACTGGTGGAGAAGAGACAGTATATCAAAACACAATTTAATCAGGAAAGTATAAAGCGGTGGGTAGGGGGAAGCGTAATAGTTTAATGCTTAATTAGTATAACTTGCGACTAGCGACAGGAAGGCAAGATTTTTTCAGCTCTTCTCGCAGGGCTGGAAAGCCAAGTGAAACACTTCCGGTAGGAATAGCCCACTCTCGCTTATCCTGAACGATAAGTAACAGTGAGAAGCGCTCAACCCGGCAGCAGCAGTTTCGTCTTGTGGTCAAGACGTCGGAAAGCTGATCTAAAAGTTCGGTATTCAAACCCTGGCGTTGACTCTTTACATATTTTTTTAAAACAAAATTAAAGTTTAAAACAGCCCCCTGTTAGCGGTGGGCATACGCAAAAGTACTGTTTACTCAAAAGTTCTGTTTAGGCAAAAGTTCTGTGGCGTACCGGAAGTGTTTCCAAGTGTGCTCCGGAAGTTGCAAAAATGGCTGACCAGGCCTGCGCTTCGACCTGAAAAAAAGTCTTGCGACAGGAAGAGCTGAGCCATCCTCGCGCATGCGCAATACTCCTTAACAGTAAATAGTACTTCCAAACAACTGCATCCAGTTGGCAATTTAGCGTATTGATAGCATGTTCGAAAGCTAATGCAAGTAACCCTGGATCGAAACCTGGTGTAGTTTTTTTTCTTAATGAAAATAACGTTTCTCTTTTTTTATATGTATAAGCGAATTAGAAAATTTAATTAGATTAGTGAACAAACGCATGTGGAGGTTAGATACGTCAGGTACGGTATTTTTTTATTGCACGCACGATTACCTTGTGTTTTCACAATGCACTCTGTCACTAGTCACTAGTGTCATGTAGTAGTGTCTCAAATACAAGGAACTGCTATTAAGGCGGGATCATTCTCGCACAGGCGCATTATTCCTTCGTCGTAAATGAGGCTGACAAGCAGACAGTTTCCAATTATCAATTTAGTGGATTGTTAGCATGTCGGAAAGCTAATAAGGAGAACCCAAGATCGAATCATAGTGTGATTTTCTTTGTTTTTTTAACGAAAAAAGACGTTTCTCTTTTCATATATATACATATATAGCCTAGTCGGTAGTCGGTAGCGCGCTCGACTTCAGTGCGAGCGGTCCCGGGTTCGATTCCCGGTGTTGACCCAGGATCGTGAGAACAATTGGGGAGCTCCTGTGCATAAAATACAATGGCGGTCACAGTGAGAGCTTCGGCTCTCCTCTCCCAACCCGTCTGGAGAGAGTGGGATCAGTAGACCAACTCCTCCCTTCGGAGAGAGGCCTCATCCAGTAGTGGATTTAATATGGCTGTGATTTATTGTTATCATTATATAAACGCATTAGGAAATTTAATAAAATTAGTGACCAAGGTCACGTAGAAGTTTGGTAAAGTCAGGTATGGTGTTCTCTTTTATTGCACACGCGACTCAATCGTGTTTTCTCAGACATTTGAAAATAGGACTTCTTGTTTTGAGACGCTAGTGGCCTTGTTCCCTTCTTCAAACTGACTAATATTTCCAAGGCCAGATAAATCATTCTATAAAACTAGCTATCGTTCTTTTCTTCTACCTTATGATAAGCGCGTATAAATTGAGGTGCGTTTTTTAGTAAAAAACATTTCGATTTTTTAGCGTTTGTTCACTTCTTCAAATGGCTGGTTCATTTTTTCTAAACTATGTGAATTTTGTGGACCTTTTAATGTGCGTACTGTTTTCACTGCCTCAAAGGAAGAAAAATGTATAATCGCAAGACCAGAGCTTTCCTTCGAAATTTCTCTTAATTTCTCTAAAAAGGAATTTCTCTTAAAAATAAAAAAAAATTAGGTGAAGGAGTACCGAACCCGGGACCACTGAATTCCAAGTCCAATGCCTTACCCATTTTTTTACCATTTTATTAAATCTGAATTGGACTACAGAATCAGAATAAACGGAAAATATTACAAAAAACGTTAAATGCAAATAAAGTTATAAAACAAATTAAACAATAACATTTCAAAATAACCTATTTAAAATATAAATAAAGTATAAACCACTTCAAAAATAAAACTATGCGATGAACTGGTATCGAACCCAGAACCACTACATTATATCTCCAACGCCTTATCCATTACTCCACGTAGCCAACTATCACCCACTGCTTTCTGAGAGCTCTTTATATCAATTCCGTACACGAGTAACAGACGCTACTAATTAAGTAGTGTTTACACGCCATGGTTGTCCTCTTTGCAGGCAAGTCTCTGCCAACTTGTTCCGTTCTCCCAGCAGTTCTGTTTGTTTAGAAAACAGGAAACAATCTGTTTTACCATTAACAAGCTTCGGAGAAAAATAGCATCTAAGTCAGTTACTGCTATTTTTCATCGGTTGTAGCAGTCATAGCAATTTATCCCATGTAGCAGTGAAAAATAGCTGCTACGCTAGTTTTGCCCATCTCTATTTCGCACCTATTTTGGAAGGCTTTACTAATGTTTTTTTTGCTTTCTTTGTGTATTGTATAGATACACATGTGTTGAGTATTATTAATTCAACCGTATAGCATGAAGGTTAATCAAAGGGGGAGGGCAAGAGTTAATGTGAATGTTAGATGGCTAGATCTTGTGAAGATATAGGGAAATAGTCCTATAAAATTATTGAATATAATAAATGTAAAGATGGTAATAAAAAGAAATGTTGTTCCTTTATGAGGGTTGTTAAGTCCTAAGATTGTTTTAAATTCTTTATGAAGAGTAATTACTTATTCCCATCCCTTCCAGATATCAAATCCAGCATAAAGTAGATTTTCACATTTTTGGCGTTTATTACCTTCTTCAAACTGCCGATTCAATTTGTACATTTCTTTCAGGGACCTGCAGAGACATTCTAGGAGCCATATATGCATATGATATCCCTGAATTAACGCCACTCGATGTCTTATCTATATCCATTCTTCCCATTTTATATCTTTCCATTTGATTATCTAATTCGTTTACTTTTTTATGAAGTTTTCCATTCACTTCTTCCAATTTCTCCATCTCTCCTCTCATTTTCTCTTTTCCCTTATTAAGTATTCTATTTTCGTTTTGGATAGATACAAATTCCAAGTCTAACTTCTTCTTTTCTAAGCTGACTTTTTGTATTTCCACCTTTAACTTTTCATACTATTCAATTTCTTTTTTCATTCTTCATCTTTCCTCTTCCAGTGTTATGATTTCAATTTCCATTCTATTTTTTATTAAATCCCTTTCCCTTAATTTCTTTCCAATATCCACATTTTCTTTTGCACTTTTCGTTAATTCCTTGTTTTCTCTCAATACTCGTTCCATATCCATTTTCATTTCTATATCATTCTTCTTCGTTTCCACCCCAAGTCAACTAATCTACCCTTTATTTCGTAATTTTCTTTATTTTTCATGTAATACTCTTTTCATGTCCATTAGTTCTTCATTTGACTTATTTTCTTCTTTGCTATTCATCATTTTTTCTATCAAGACATTCTTTTCTTTTCTTGTTCTTTCATTTTCTGTTCTTACCATTTTAAGCTGACCTTAAGGATTGCCAATTTTGGCAATCCATAATACCATTTTGACCTTTATGGCATCAATCGTGTCAAAACCAATCTTAGTTAATAAGTATAGTGTAATGTACGTTCAGTTTGACAGTGATTTTGTTGTTGCCATGGAAATTGATCCTATTACATTGAAACAATGGTTCAATGATCAACGTATGGATATTCATGTGTAACAGTGGATGAACGATCATAACATATCTATGATGTATGTTGGTGGGAAACCACATGACTTTGAAATTGTAAATTAAAGAGTAAAAAGGTATCCTAATTACTACATGGACGTGAAATTACTATAAAATGATTGGTAACTTCAATTCGTGATACGGAGAAGAACGTAAACAGTTTCTTTCCCTTCGCCATGAACCATTTACTTTGTGATGTAGACCCCGCATCCAAATTGGTTTTACTATTCAAAGCTGAAAGTGTACAGTAGAAAAGCCAATATACATTCAATTTAAATTTCGTGCGTATATTAGTGTAGACGCTATGTTATGAAAAATCGAAAATGTACTTAACTCCAATGAGGAATTTTTCTTGGGTGACAAAGTTACATTAACAGTTATATTACTGATCCGTATCGTATCGCTAAGTATTTACCGTTTGGAGACTATGTACAGAAGGATATTATTCCTGTTGACAACTTTCCTGACTGTTTTCCACAAGCATTTGTATTAAGACAACTACCAGCAGATGAAAAATTTGAAAATGTCCCCTTATATGAAAATTCATCTGGACAAGAGGAGATGTGACGTAGCTGAATTATCTTATTATGCAAATGTAAATGAATGTAGTAGTATAAATGGTGGAAGTATAGACGATGTAGACAAGTTTCAAACGTATTGGAGAAATAGGTATCAAATTATTGTTTATAAACCCGTTTCTCCAACACATGCGAGTATGAAAATATCTATGCTGGACCAGCAGCTAAGAAAAACTCTTATTGAGGTATGAAGTCAATCAATACGATATAATTAAGACTATTACATTTTCAGGATGTAAAGGATATTGTGATCATTGTCTTACTCCATATATGGAACATCGACATCACAAATGTAAATATATATGTACGCAATGTGAACAGTATCATTCTGATTCAAAAAGTGCTGATGGAACGAGAGTTTACTGTGATTAGTGTGATCGTTATTTTGTAAAGCAGACATGTTTTGACAAGCATTTAACAAGAGCAAAATGTAAATCTGTATGTGACCATGTGCAACTTTGCTTTCAGTGTGGTGTTAAAATTGATCGTCGTAGCAGAAAGTCCAATAATATTTGTGGTGAACATTTTGTAAACTGTGTGCAGAATATGTAAATGAGATACATGTGTGTTTTGTGAAAAAAAAAGTAATCGGAAACGGGTTGAGGATATTCTCTCTATTCTGTTTGATCTGGAAATGACGTGTGTGGCTGTAAATGAACAGGGAGAACACGAATATGATCCTAACTTAATTTGTGTCACTCATCTTTGCTTTCAGTGCAAAGATCTCAATGACGAAAGTTACAAATGTAGTGTTTGTGGTGATTCTAATGGAAATAGGGATTTTGTATTTTATACTTTTCAATCATTCATTAATCACGTATTCGAACAAGATCCCAAGTTTACTCAAGTTGTTGCACAAGCATATAATGAACACGGGTTTGATAATTGTTTATTGCTCGCAAATTATTAGAACGTCAGAAATTACTTCCTAATATTATCGGTCGTGAAAATAAACTTATGAAACTACGTACGTAACAGTAAATTATATCATATTCAGAGATACATACTTGTTTATGGATGTTCCATTAGTTGATTTACCTGTTACCCTTGGCTTAAATGAATCTCATAAGAAAGGTGATTTTCCACATTTGTTTAATATACCACAATACCAAAACTTTGTATGTTTGTATCAAAAACTTTAATTTTGCGATATTGAAAGGAAATTAATAAAAAAGAGACAGAAACAATTGCTAAGTGGCATGCAGAATGTGTCAAAAGTAAAAAGACATTTAATTTCCAGCATGAACTATTAGTCTATTTTAAAAACGATGTACGTATTTTAACTCTAAGACTAATTCGATTTTTTTAATCTCATTGAAGCTAAAACAAAACAGTTTCAATGCTTTGCATACTCCCATAATTGCTGCATTTGCCATGGAAATCAATCGCTCATGTTATCTTAAAGAAACAATTCAAATTATCCCTTCGTTGTTTCCAACATGGAACGAATTAAAGTATAGTAGCTAAGCTGTGGCTACGATATATGGAGTTCAAACAAAACATTACGTTACAAACATGTGAAAATGGTAAAGAGACCCAATTCAGTAATTTCAGTCGATGGATATAATAAAAATACTCGTATAGCTTACGAGTGCTACGGTTGTTACTATCATGGCCACAGTTGTATAACCCAATGTAGAGACCAAGTAATAGATAAAGAAGTGCGCAGCTTAAACAGCCGAAATGATGCAACCGTAGCACGGGAAAAAAATTTATGAACCAGTTGCAATGTAAAAGTAGTTTCTATTTGGGAATGTGAGTGGCAGAAACAAGTGAAAATGTCTCGTGAAATTCAGTTTCCTCCGTGATCATTGTTCTAATGTGGAAGAACCATTACGACCTCGGGATGCATTCAAAGCCGGACGTGTTGAATGCTTTGAAGCTTTGTACCAATGCGCAAAGGATGAGGTATGTGAGTACTAGATTTTATAAGTTTATCTACATGGATAATGTCTAAAAAAACATTTCCGGTTGGTCCTGTAACAATCCATATGGGAGACAACATGCCTGATCCTAGTCAAATCCATGGTCTTGTATATTGTAAGGTTATAGCAATCATCCAATTCCTCTTTTGCCTCATAATCCACATAACAAGTTCATATTTGGTCTTTGTCGGACTCTAATTTAAATAAAGACAAGTGCAATCATTCTGACCAACAACGTGTAATCAAAGGCGTGTTTTGCACATCCGAGCAGCATGCACCATTAGATAAAGGTTACGTCATTCTGCATACTTATGAAATCTGGGAAATGCACATGAAGGAGGAACTGTTCAAATATTATATTGGCATGTTCTGAAACTGAAGCTGGAAGCAAGAACACACCAAACAAATTCTAAATATAGCAGTTGCTGCTTTCATTTCTTCTTGAGTTAAACTTAAATTATACGAAACATTAGATGTCGTTGGTATTGACAGACTGCTATACTGTGATACTGATAGTATTATCTATATTAGAAATGAAACTCCTTTCCTTCCTATTGGTGATTTTTTAGGACAGTTCAAAATTGAACGCATGGAAATACGAATTTTCATTTCTCTTGGTCCTATGCATTATGCGTATCGTGAGGTGGAAACAACTACAGGCAAAATAATGAGGTAATTAAAATTCGTGGAATTACTCTTTCTCAAAAAGCACGTAAAATAATAAACTTTGAGCGTATGTATAATTTAATTACAGAAAAATGTGACAGTCAAGTAATTTTTACTCGAAATTATATTTTACGAAAAAATGATTTTCGCATTGTATGTAAACCACAAACTAAACGGGATGCTGTCGTTCAGGAAACTAAGCGTCGGAAATTAAATCCTTCTAGTATTGTAGACTTTGGGACGTTATCTTATGGTTTTCTTTCAAGGAAACTTGGAATCTGTTCTTAATTTTTCATACAAACTTTGAACACTAAGTTGTATAATACTGTGTTACAGTGACAAGTATCCTGTAAGTTAGAAGACCAAATTGTGTACAATATTGACTAAAGAAATGTAAATGAGAATATTCTTTCTTTAAGTTGATGTTTTATTATCATCTATGTCTATTTTTGTGCACGTTACGCATTTTCTTCATGTATCAAGTTTGTTTTTTCAAACGGTTTAATATTTTCTTAGTAGATGTTCAAATAGTTATCTGCAATTCTTAACATTAGAACAATGTACATCACAAACTAGTTTATTGTAACACTGTTTTCATTCTATTAGTATCAACAAAAATATTTTCTAGGACTTGTTCAATACTTTGTTAAAGTTGTCTTCACTGTTTTGCACAAGTAAACTTTTATCTTGTAGTGTTAGAATCACAAATAAAATTATTTCGTACCCCTTCATTGTTTTCTATATTTCACCAAAAAACATTAACAACAAAGTTCGACAATTATGTTACCTTTTCATTAAAGCTCTTATCCTCAAAGTTAGACATCATCATTATACGAGAAATATTTTATAGGAGTTTACTTCTATGTATGAGCTGACTGCAATCATAATATTTTATATGATTTCACTGTTTTGTTCCAATGTACCACAAATAACATTATTTTGTACTACTTCAGTGTTTTTCTGTATTCCACGAAAACATTAACAAAGTTTTACAATTATCTTAAATAAAAACAATGACTTGTATCCTAAGAGTTAGAGGACAACATTATACAATAATATTTTATACAAGTTGACTTTAATATATCAACGAACTGCTATCATAATATTTTATATGACTTCACTTTTTTGTTGCAATGTATCAGACAAATATTTTGTACGATCGAACTTTGTCTTGGAAAAAATTGCTTCATTATTTTATATGGCTTGACTTGTTAAATAATTTGTTTCAGTTGTATGTAATTACAAGATTTTGTTTGGCGTTACATTTTTGTATCAGTTGTGTTTAGTACCCACAGAAAACAATATTTATGAATTGTTTGTATCCCTTATGTGCAATAACAATATTTTCTTGTACCAGTTGGAATGATCTACTCTGTATATATCTTGATTATGCACAATAAATAATTTCTTGTTAATTCAAACTGATTCTTTTTTCTTTCCATTCCTCACAAAGAACATCAGTTTGTCTACGTATTCTGCACTTGTAATAATTTCTTTATATGTTTTCAAAAGGTTCTGGAGTGTATGTTCGTTGTCCGGGTGCGTCTCTATAAATTTCTCGTAGATTTCATCACATATAGGTACTTGTGATAAGGTTTCTACTACGTCCTGTTCAAAGGATTCCACTGACATGTGAACACAGTCGTGAGTTCCAGAGACAATGCAAATGTTTTCAAAGCAAGCAAGACAGATTAGCGGATAATTTACATTCCATTTTTGAATACTATACAAAATGCAAGCAGGCTTGACTTTAAGACTCGAACATTAACACAGGACCATCATTGAGAAACTACTTCCACGAATCCTTGTTCAGCTCCTTTATGTACTTTATTGACCAATCAAATTTAAGAATATAACTTGTTACGTACGATCAGTCTCGTGAGAAGTATCTGGTAAAATCCAATACGTTAAACTATCAATGAGTGCAATACCGCAAAACTTGAATCAAGATTCCCTTGATGTAGTACCTAACGTCATTACTTGAATTTGAAGAAGTTCCTTCAAGTACAATAACACATAAAACTTGACAAATACAATATTTATTAACTTAATCTCAATTAGCAAGACTTTATATCGTTGGGAACGATTGACGTCATCCCTGATTATCACTAGCCTATATTACAGGCACAATTGTTGCTGGTTGTGATTCTTCGGAAGACATTCATAGTCGTGTATCCAGGGCCGGATTTATACGTTTAGGCGCCCTAGGCCCATGGCTTCCAGCACCCCCGCCCCTACACCCTCAGCACTTCCGTCCCTTTTCCCTATCTACCCTCTCATTATGACAAATGACTCTCCGTGTTCTAGCCATTAATAATAACGAGATAATAATTATTTAACTCTGGTAATGTGGTTAATTTCAAAATACATTTCAATAATATCATAACAATAAAATAAATTCATTAAATACAATATGCATTTTTAATTAAGTTACTGTAGGGTACTTGTTGAAAATATGTTAATTACACTGAACAAGACGGTAATACAAGCTATTTTCCAATTTTGTTATTTACAATATTGTAAATATTTTTATTACATTTCGTTCACGGCATTTACGCAGCTTTAAGGAGGCTCCTAGCATCAGCCAGTCTTAGATTCTACTTTTTCTAACATCACAAATGGCACATTGGACTTTCTTGGTAGATTTTAACAATTACAAACTCTAGAATTTTCTAGATACCTTTATAAATTTATTAAGAAGAAAAAATCTAAAAAACAACTAAATATTAACAATTCAACACAAAACACTTTAATTTCCTAAATACATTTATAAAGTATTCCAGAGGAAAAATTTTAAAAATAAGACTTACAATACAAAACTCTAAAGTTTTCTATATATATTTATGCATTTTCAAAAAATCTAAAAATTAACACTTAAATACAAAAAAAATTCTAAATGCATTTATAAAGTTGAAAAAATTAAAAATTACAATTATATTACAAAACACAAAGCACACAAGACACCTATAGCATATAAGGACATATAAAAACACTTTAAAGTAAATGTAAGAATGGTAAGGTCATCATATTTTGTCCTCTCTATTTAGTATTTATTGATTCATCCTCTTTGCCACTTCTCTTTATGTAGGAAAATGGAAATGTAGATTTACAGAATTGAACCCTGCTATGTATCGATACTTGTTAGTCAGTATAACGGTCCACTCGCCAATAAGTCGCCCCTAAGAATTAGCAAGTTCAAAGTTAAAAAATCTCTAGGAATAGACAAAAGCGACACTACAAACTCATTAGCCACGTTGAATATGTGGGCATTTTTTTAATTTTAAATACCATTTCCGGGAATATTCATCTCCTGAAGATATAAAGTCAAGTTGGGGAGAAAATGTTTCTTCTGTTAAGATATTTTAAGATTTGTAAGGTCTTTAAATCCATCCTTGGATCAGACGAGAATAGGATAAGGGATGATAGCGGCCGGTATCTTAGTTAAGGTACCTTTCTGGCGTTTGTCGGGTGAAACTGAAGGAAGCAAAAAAGAAATGTCAGTCAGGACGATTAGCAGAAGATTCGAACTAACGGTGCCTACCCATTGCGGACCCGAAAAGACACTTTAGTTTTCCTCATATACAAAAATTAGCGTAAATTACGCCTTTTTGCATACTTAACAAACAGTATCTCTTGCCCATTAGCAGAGGTATAAATGTGATAGTATTTTTTTTAAAAAAACATTCTTTTCTTAAACAATTCCTACTAAAACTAAAAATAATTTTGTTTATGCATGACTAAAAAGAAACGCATGGGGCGCTCTCTCATATACAGCCACCTTATAAATTCTTCAATTGGTACGCCCCATGCTTCTCTTTTTATAAGTTATGCATAAACAAAATTATCTTTTACTTATAGTACAAATTGTTTAATAAAAGTATGTCTAAAAAGTTATTTTATTATTTTTTAAACCCAAATCCTAGTTTTCTGTAATCAGTCAAACGCCAAATCGTTGCAGGGTAGCATTTGTGCGTAATATTAAAAAATATGCTTTTAAATTATATAAATATATGAAAATAACAATGGAAGATTGTGTTGTCACCGGACTTACGTCTGTGCAAAATTTAATCATCGTATGACGTCAGGAAATGAGCTAAATTAACGTTGAAAGATTTGAGGACACCAGGAATCATTGTTAACTAAAGAAAATAGTGTAATAATGATAGTTGGTGTGTACAAAGACAAAAATAGGAATAAATAATGTTCCTAATATAAACTCTAATCTTTATTGTACTATTTCTAATGTAAATTAACATAAATTTAAATAAATCGAAGTCAGTTATTTACGAGGGGTTCAGGAAGTTCAAAAAGGCCGTGTTTGGCGCTCTTTCTTAATGTTTTTGGTAAATATTGTTTTCGGCTGGCATTTTAAATAGTAAATTCTAATTTTTCCTTGTAAAGTGCGCCCCTGAGAAAGTTGGCCTAGTGGGCCTATGCATAAATCTGGCCCTTCGTGTATCATTGTCTCATATCTATAAAGATGTCTATAAAATATAATGTTCTTACTTTCGTAGTAATTAGAATTTCTTAACCCCTGTACTTCATTTACTCTTGTAGGAGTAATATTCAGTTTCAGTACTGTTGCGCCATAGGTGACTAAAAGATACACTATAATGCTGTTGTAGGCTAATGACAACTACAATGCTGCTGTACGCTAATGACAAATCCAGTCTTCCATATTATTGTGGTTTTTTTGAAATGCAATGTCATACTCCTCGTTCCACAAGTGACTAATGGACAAGTATTTTCAATTCCATATCATAACTGAACGTCTTCAAAAAATATCAAACAGTCTGCTGAAGTACAAAATAAAAGATTACTTCTAGTGACCAAGGTCTGTCTCTAACGGTCGACCATAACGTTCAACTGGACATCATTTTTCAAGACATCTACTGTTTCATTAACACAAATCGTATATATCAATCGAATTTGTACTTGTATTGCGTGATACAAATGTCTACTTTTCCATTTGGAGTTAGCTAAAAGGTTGATGAATGGCAAAGTCACAACTGCTTCGGACTCTATTCTTATGCTATAGTACTGTGTTGATATCATCCCCATTCCTGTTTGGGACATCCATACTCATATCTTATGCTACTTTACAATATAGGAATACATTGTACACAAATGACGCCTCGATATGTTACTTAAACCTAATTCTGACGTTCCCATTCTCTCTAACCTTATTCGCTTTTGTTGTATAGATATCACGGATAAGGGGGTTAAACCATCTGCAAAGGACCTGTTTCTCTCATTATATTGTTCTCAATATACGTAAACTTACTTGATCACATATCTATGTCCATTACTCTTTTCTTCATTTGAGTATATAAGTTATCTATCAATACGGCGACGGCTAAGCTATGTGTAAAGGATCTGTCTCTTTGCGATTAACTCGTCCAAACAGGCACAGTACGACTGATAGCATTTCATTCCCTATTCACATATGTGATTCCTCTAAGAAAACAAAAAAATGTCATTTTGTGTCGACTAAAAATGGTGCTGGGCCCCACCATTCTATTACCTGGTTCCTTACCTGTTCTTTTGATAGCTTTTTCACATTTTTTATAGGTCTAACCAGTCGCTCCTGTGTTCAACAGTACATTCTCTACATTTTTCTTGTGATACTGTGGCTAAAATCCTAGAGAACTTCGTTAGACTGTCTAGTTCATGTAGCTAGGTCGATATTAGGCCACTGTTCCAATATTGAGTTGCGCTCGTTTGGTATTTTTTAAACAAAACTCATACTCGATGCTCCATTCGTGGTAGTGACGTCATACATTCTAGTAATTCAAACAAACTCTATATTTTTTGCGCTAAAACGAAAAATCACACCCTCTGACAGAAATGTATTTAGTCTGTATGTATAATTGTCTCCGATCATCTCATCATTGTCTATTCGTGTTTCGTTTCTGCGTTCAAAACACAAAAAAGAAGTGAAATGCATATTTGTGTGTTAAGTTAGTGAGACACGAATTTAAGTAAAACATTTTATCTTTCATCTTACTTCTTCCCTGCTGGGGGAGTCTGGCTGTACTTAATTCCATTGCTTATGATAGATCATATAGGTGGTTCACAAAATAACAAAAAAAAAGTTAAAGCAAGTATCATTCTTCCATGTGTGTGCGCGTCCTTGCTTATTTATATGCATACATTGTTTTCGTTGATATTGCTTGCACTGCAGGAGATTTGTTATCTATCTGTGTATTGAATTTAATTTGCATAAAATACCGACAAGTTCCTCTAAGGACTACTACCTGTGCTTCCCTCTGCTGGGGAGAAAAAGAACTACAAAAAAATTAAGAAAAAGGAAACATTAAGATGTAAAAGAATTGCAGACTGATTGTAAGTTTAAATACGTTTTTTCGGTCGCGGTTTTCTTCTTCTTTTTGTTTGTTTTCTAGATCTATAATGTTTGTCTGTGTATGTGAAATGACAGAGGAGGGTAGGAAATGAAGAGAAAAACATGGATTTTGTTCTTCTGGTTGTTGTCTGATCTTTGAACATTTTTAGAATAATCCTTGACGAAATTGTGTGTATAACTTCGCGCACTGAAGAGGACATCCATTCGATATCCGCGTGGAATACGAGAATCAGTATATTCACAAAATATAAGCAAATAAAAAGGTAAAATAATATATATTCTTGTATAGTATATATACATACTGCATTACATATTTTTGATTTACAAACAATATTCCTGTCCTAATTTAATATAATGGTATGTTATTTAGAAATAAATACGTAATAGATTACTCTCATTCTGTTATTAAGTGTACAGAGGTGTTAACTCATAGATATTGGACTAATGAATTGACACAACTTGATAGTAATTTACAATAATAATTCGATCGTAACTCCTTATCAGCTAGTAGTGGTGTGTTATTCATTGAACACTGAGAAAAACTGTGTATCTAGGGTTGGAGGACAAGAAATTAGTAGTATTTAATTATGATTTGGATTAAGATATAGTGTTTTCTGGGTTATTCATTAAATATAGGATGCAATTATATCACTTTTATACGAGAAATATGTGTTTATTTCAAAACACTAAACAATTGTCTAGTATACCCTATCATACCAAGGCAAGGGATGTTTACTAGTGCATACTTTGTACTGTAACAAAGCAAAGAAAAATGGAATGTAAATGTAGAACGGATATTAATTCTTAATCAATTTCATAATTAACTAATATTATTGTATATATTCTTTGTATATATAAACAAATACTACGTTCCTATTAAAAATTAGTGCATACATGCAAGATATTACTGTATATTGCTTAAAATGTCTCCCATTCTTTTTAGAGACCTGCTGGATATGCCGGAGTAATATTCTGTACTTAAGGATTTTAAAAGAGCAAAATGTGTCCCATTACTTTTGGAAAACACTGTATATATATGCCTGAGAAAGTGTCTCTTTTAACTACTAGTTAGAGTATATTTTTTGATGTGAAACTTACTGCATATATTTGGAAATGTTAATATAACATCAACAAATTACAGGAGCCCCATAGATTATTTTCGCAACAATAATCATCTTTAGTAGAGAGAAAGTTAGATTTTGTAGGAGCTGAATGAGTGATACAAACGTTTCCTGTTAATTTTCTGGGCGAAGGTAATGCAAAGAAAATAGATAAATTCTTAGAGCAGCACTTCCGTTAAGACTGGTTAAACTAAACTAAACATTCAAGTTCAATTGTATTCTTCTTATACTGAAAATTCACTCTAGCAACATTATAATCTTTGTTTCCAGCTTCGAAAATCGGCGCCTGTCAACTTATTTTATACGAACGATAACTTCGATTTTCGACGCAATTTCCGTGTACTTCCTACACAGCAGTTGTCAATTCATGTTAATCTTTGTTCCTATTGTGTAACGTTTTCATTATTTTTAAAGGTAGGGAATTCAGTTTACATAAGCGATGAATGAAGATCCGCTAGTAGCAATTACATATGTTTACTGCAATTAGTTTAACTTCATAAAAGAAATGTAAACGTTCAGTCATTGTAAATCTTTATTGACGCTTCACACATTTTATGTATCATTTAAGTTGTGTTTGTTCCCCTACAATACCTTTCTGTTCGCGAATGTTAGGTAAGACACACTTACATTGACAGAATGTGAATATTACTCGCTGAGGAGTCAACTTTTATGGTTATTCTTTTATATGAATGTTGCGTAACAGATGCGCAATGACGTAATGTTGCTTACGTGCCTCTGTGTGTGTCAATTAGTAATACTATAGTCAATTCTGCGTAACTCTACATAGTTTTGTTTATTAGCTGTTCATGAAAAAAAAAAGTAGTCCTTTCTTCGTCAGACCATCCTTCGCTCAGATGTTCCCTCAATATTGCAACCTGGATTTCCATTTGGAAATTCAGAATTTTGAACAACAAATCCAGTGAGGATATTCTTCTTCTTCATCATCATCATCATCATATTATTGTTATTATTACTATTATTATTATTATTATTATTATTATTATTATTATTATTATTATTATTATTATTATTATTATTATTATTTAAAATCGGCTTCTTACAGTGGTAAATAAAATTAATATTTCTCGATTTAATAATAAATTATACACTTAGCATTGAAATAAAATTATGTTTGGAAGCTGATTTGCATTAACATGTTGAAAAAAAGGTTTAAAATGTGATGTAATCATGTTCTCACGTTTAATTCCATCAAATAGTACTTCAGGAATTTATTACTTTATTGAGTATTTGGTGATGAAATACGAAATACAGTGTTGCAAACTGTGAATATTATACCAGGTTAAACGTGGAAATCTACATTTTTTCAAGTATAGTCACCGTGGCTCAGGCGATAACATGTCTGACTACGAATCGGGCGGTCCGGGTTCCAATCCCGGCCAGGACGCTGCAGACTTTTCTCACACTGTTTCCCATGCATGGGCTCTAAGGTGCACCGACCGAGGAACTGACCACCCACCTCACGTCGTGCCGTTGGTCAGTTCACGGCGCGTGCGCATCGCACACCTTTACCTTTTACCTGATATAATACCAACAGCTTGCAACACTATGTTCCATGTTTCACTTATGAGCTTACCATTATGAGTATGACCAGATACTAAATACTAATAAACAGACGAAAAACTATTTTGAAAGATAATAAACGTTATGCCAGATTAACAACACTAACAACTCAATGATCACATGTTCATTCCTACCACTGTAAGCAGTCGATTTTGGGCTCAGTCACTGTATCTAAAAAATAAACGGAGTTCAACTCATTATCTTTTTTTTTTTTTTCGTATTGGTGTCAGAGTATTAAGTTTGTCGGTAGAATTTTGTAACTCCCTGTATATGAACAATATTTATTGTATTATAGATGAATTAATTTATTCATTTACACTGCAACCCTACTTCTCATACCAGTAGCTAGAGTAAAGTAGGATTCACGGTTCCGTAAAAGTTCGAGAGTAAATTTGAATTTCAGATAAATTGCAGCTTCAGATTTTACAATTCGAAAATCAGGAAATAGTACTCTAAACTTAATTTCAATTCAAATAGTTATATTCTATTGTTATTATTATTATTAGTAGTAGTAGTAGTAGTAGTAGTAGTAGTAGTAGTAGTAGTAGTAGAGTAGTAGTAGTAGTAGTGGTGGTGGTGGTGGTAGTAGTAGTGGTGGTGGTGGTGGTAGTGGTATCCCGTATTCGTGGGGAAACCATATATAGCGTCTTTTTTTTCTACATACGTTCTTATGATCAAATTTAATTTATAAATTACTCACAATCATCAACAAAATAACAACCGGTAATATTAAATTAAAGTTATTAAATACATTAATCAAAATACTGCACTAGAAATTAGGTTATATACAATTTCTCTCTCTCTTTCTCTTTCGGATTAACACTTTTAACAGAAATATGCCTGAGCATCCTAATTGCGTATTAAAGGTCACTTGATGATTAACGTGTCGTCGGTGGATTATTACTTTCTCTTGCTGCGTTGTAATGAAGGAGTCCGAGGTTCTATTCCGTGGTTAACATTTAACGAAATAGTTCAGAATCCACTTTAAACAGTAGATCCTATACTTAGGACGCAATCTCATCCGATGGGATGCAATTTAAAATCACCATCATTTCACCTTGTCTATGGGCTTTCGGTTCTGGGGGTCAGATTTTGTTTATTTATGTATTTACTGGCCATTCATTCTTTCTGAACGGAACCAAAGTGATTATTCGTCCCTTATGTTACCGCTACGGAACAATTCACTTGTTCGGTTTAGCAACTTATATTTCGTTCGTGTTACGAACACCAAACGGCCGTGATTGAGTTGGTAGAATGTTGGCTTCGCATTCTGAATGTTCTGGCTTCAAACCCAGCGACCAGTCATCTTGACAAGTTGTTTTATCTCAGCCACACCAAACCAATACCAGGACGATACCTTCAAGCTATGCTCTGGACGTCCGTCCTTCCCACATCCCTCTGCCCTTTTTCGACCAGAGCCGAAGATGCCGAAAGGTCGTAAATACAACTCAAATTTAAATGGATGCTGCCTACAATTTCCGTTCGGAACGACTGAAAGATAATTATGTTATGTCTTTTAATTTTAATCAATGTAAATATCACACCAAAAATGATACCTAATGAGAGCGTTACTTACGCGATGGCAAAAATGTTTGTCGAATCTATAACCCCTCCCGTTCCGGTTAGTAAAGGATGTCTTACTATTTAGTGCATATGATGGTGGTTACAGAAGAAATGTCTAATGCTCAAACGAGACTACCGGAAAGACACGACCAAATAGGGTAACTTTGGACAGTAACCATGTATTTTTTATTGACGTGTTTTTTGTTATGACGATTTGACTAAAATAACTTGGACTTTATAAAAATTCAGAAAATTAAACTATAAAAAATACGAACTTGAGAAACTACAGTACTTCTATGTTGAGAACGAAAATGGAACTTAATACAAATTTACCATGTTATTTCTCTTTTATAGTGGAAATGTGAAATAAATAAACAACGGAGATACAAATAATCCAAAGAGACAGGTTACACAGAAATACACCAGTACGATGAAGCGTTGGAGAAAGGAAATCAGAAAAAGCTTTTAGAAAAATGATAACAGCGGGAAAAAGATTCTTTTAGATATGCCGGCTTTCGTATGTCCTACCAAAACAAAATTATGTATCAGTCTTTCTGTTTCAGAATCACAGGGTCACTCGGAACTTTTGATATTGAAAGTCACTTTTGACTGAAAAATATTGCACTTTAGAATTTTCTTTCTTTGATTAACTATAGTCTAATTTGATTAACTAAGATTTGAAGAAAATGTAATACATAAGATTTGGATAAATACTGCTACCAATAATAATAATAATCGATTTTGCTGTAGTAGTAGCAGTAGTTGTAGTAGTTGCTGTTCTTGTAATTTTAGGAGTAGTAGTCATAGTATTAGTAGTAGTTGTTGTGGTAGCATTAGTAGTCGTAGTAGTAGTATTGAATTGAATTGAATTTTTATTGCCGTCAGGCATTTAGGGCTCAGAACGCGATAGGGGAGGCGAAAGGATACGTGAAGATGTTGTCAAGGGTCTAAGTTTAAGGTTCCATCCCAGCATTTGCCTGATGTGACTGAGGTAAACCCTAAAAAAATCAGTTAGGACGGTCGGCGACTGGTATTGAATCCACGACCTCCCGAATGCTTACGTTTTACCACTGATTCACAACCGGTTGGTGTCTAGTAGTAGTACAACCTTTAGTGTTACATATTTTATTCACGCCGCATCAACGGGCGGGAAAATCAACTATGATTTATAAAACGACAAAAAATAAAATTCTAAACAACATTTGTTAAACAAGACAATAAATTTATATAGTTTAAATATAATTCAATTAATATGCTTATTGCGGCAAAGGGGTAACTGGTCCACCCTATGCTATTGCATTAAGAGCGTTTTGTTTTTCTGATGAGCAAGGTAGTTGATTGGTATAAATAGCATTCCTTACGTATAAACTAACTTTTCTAACCTGAAAACAGTAATGCATAGGATGAACCAGTTCTCTACACCTTTCCCGTTTATTTATAAACATTTGTCTTAATTTGAATTTGATTTTTAAAAATAGGTAAATCACGTTGAAGAGTTTACTCTTGCTAAAAGAAAAATAGAGCATAGACTAGTGATTTGATGTACAGTTAAAAAAAAGGCATGCAGATTACGCGAAGTGTTTTGTAGCAAATGTAAAGGAGTACTGCGCAGAAGGGTCGTTTTCTGACCCTCAACCGATTTTAATGAACTTTTTGCACGTAATAACTAGACCATATGAGAGCTCCAATAATCCAAATCCTATGTCCATACCACTTCCGGTAATCATGGAAAGCGCGTCCAAAAATGATAACTTCCGCATTCTAATTTTTATAGTATTATTCAAAATAAATTCTGATTTCTTCAGAATGGCTTAAGCTATTAAATCAAGATTTCGTTTGAAACGTACTAATATAATGAGAATGTTGCAGTGTAAATCGAAAGAATATATCTTTAAGCGTTTTGGAGATAAAAATTAATTTTCTTATGTAAACGTTCAATTTAACATAAAAAATGCACTTTTCCTAGGAAACTTTGTGTTGTTTAACCATCAGTCCCCTCTAGTTACAAAATGATACTTCGCTCAAATAATCTCCATGCCATTTAGAAGAACATATTAAAAAATCATTTTGTAACTGATGGGGTGTGACAGGACGCGCCTGCCCATGAGGAACAGTGAACGTGGAATATTATTCTTCGTCAGCTCTAGCGAGGTCGCGTTGGTTAGTAGTAGTGCCACTACGTACATAAGTCGTAGATTGGGGAACACTAATCACTCGAGTGAGCTTACCGGCGAGTGACAGTTTTGGAATGAAGTTGCTCCTGCGGGGATAATCGCTACTAATGTCAAGGATATATACCTTCTGCAATACAATGTTCAAATCAGTTGCAAGAAGAAAGTCTGGAAAGAATGCGGACAGTATCCAGTAGTTCCTATATGATGGTTGTAAGCTTATGAGTGAAGAAAACCATCGCTGTGGCCTGTGTAAATTCCTTTTCAGTGAGGATCTGAATACTAGAAGACGGGGATACGTTTTTTGTTCGAGGTTGTTTCCTACTGTACTCAAGCCTCTCAACTTTATATCTTCGAAATCCGAAGTCAGAAGATTGGTGGATATGTGATTAGGTAACCACGATATATTTTAGGCGTAAGGAACAATATATTTAAAGGTTCGTAATAAGGACAAGCTCTTATCTGCAAAACTTTATGCAAACTTTTTCATCCGTTTGTAACGTAAAGAGTGGTCATATTTCGCTCCAGTTTGAGTATCGTTTACAAAGTTAATTCCTCTTGTTACCCCCTTGCTTTGCAAAATTAATTAATATAGGGCACTGTCAGCAAAAAATGGTGATATAAACTTTAATAAGATTACGTTCAACATTAACTAAGTTGGAGAACTTTAGGCAAGTGTTTTATACGAGTATAGTGCGAGAACTATATATGTTATTTAGTGGTTATTTACAGTACTTAATTATATGTTTAATATCAGTTTCGAGGAGGAGAACTGATAAATACGTATATCTCACACATAGACTGTTCTTCAAATACTAATCTTAATAATCTTGGATGCAAGTTACCTAATAATTGAGATTAACACACAGGAAAAAGCTCAACTCTGTGAACATATCACATTACACAGGGAAAAGCCAAACACGATTAAAGCCATTATATATATATATTCATCGTGTGTGAAACTCGTACGATATCACTTTGAATTTACGTGTGGTTATTCAATCAAGTGATTAGAAAAACTAAATAGTGCTATAGTTAAATTAGTTTTACATATGAAACATTCATTTTATATCTTTCTTTGCGTTTTAATATACTATAAATATTTGATAGATTTTAATAATAATTTGGACATTTCAGACCTATTATCATGAGCAATACAGTGTTGTTGAAGAATGTATTACTCTCATCCTATTCAGGAATAAAAGTGAATGTTTGGATTCTAGTAGGATCCTTCCAGATGAAGTGTTCTTTGTCTAATCTTACCCTCATGATAATAGTGTATGAATCAATTTGAAACTAAAATAAATTCAAAGATCTTAGTGAAAAGGAAAAATCAATCCAGTTAACTCGATCCGCTTTATTCTCGCAACGCGCGTTCCTTCTACCGAGACACAATAACATTCAAGATTGTGAAATCACAGTCACATATGAGATTATAATCATCAAAATACAAGATCTACCTCATAATCCCCGCTGATGGTTAGACGAAACATTTTATACTCTAAAGTTGAGTACCTCACGGGGAAGTATATGTTTGAAACTCAAAACTCAACTAAATAAATATCTATGTCTGAAATTTCTTATGGTATCCAAACCACATTTTGTGTAACAACTATATTTTGTGTTTTTCTGTCTATCCTACCGTTCATTATTGACATTTTCTTGTAAAACATTAGTTTTCTCCACAAGTAACTGTATTTCTCTTGCGATATATTCATCTGTAGACGTGTCTCTCAGGCCGATAGATGTTGCAAATGGAACACGATACGGGCGTAATCTATATTACCTATTTGTGTGTTAGGTATTACATGATGCAGAGCTTTCCACTGCTTAGCTCTGCTGTTTGTAGATTCCACCACTCATTGTATTCTTGTTACTATCGTTGATTTATTTGCCTACAAGGTCGTGTGCTGTTTTTGTCCTTTCTTCAGGAACTCGGACATTTCAGATTAGAAACCTAAGTCTGATAGAAGATGGAGTGAATCCCGGAAGCCTCTGTCGACGACGAAAATATTTTCCTCTTGAAGACATGTTCGCATTTCTTCGATGTTGTTTTTAAGCCTGTGTTCTGATATTTTAGCGTCCGTGCTCCTAGAGTCAGCGATAGGATTAAATATTTTATATTTCAAACACGGCTGAAGTTATCAACTAGAAATTTTTATTGTGATATGTTCATAATATCCATACTTGTCTCACAAAGTGTGGTTTGGATATCATAAGAACTTTCAGACATATGATGGTTTATTTAGCTGGATTTCAAACATATACTTTCACGTGAGGTAGTCAACTTTAGAGTATAAAATGTTTCTTCTAACCATCAGCCCCATCAGTTACAAAATGATTTTTTAATACTTTCTCCTACATGACATGGAGATTCTTTGAGCGATGTATTGCTTTGTAACTAGCGGGGACTGATGGTTAAACCACACAAAGTTTCCTAGGAAAGGTGAATTGTTTAGAAGTAAAATTGAACGTTTACATAAGAAAATTATTTTTTATATCCAAAACGGTTAAAGATATAGTCTTCCGGTTTACACTGCAACATTTTCATTATATTAGTGCTTTTCAAACGAAATTTGGATTTAATAGCTTATGCCATTCTGGAGATATCAGAATTTATTTTGAACAACACTATACATATTAGAATCCGGAAGTAACCATATTTGAAGCATAAAATGTTTCTTCTAACCATCAGCCCCCATCAGTTACAAAATGATTTTTTAATATGCTCTTCTACATTACATGAATAAAAGTTGAGTGAAGTATTGTTTTGTAACTAGTGGGGGCTGATGGTTAAACAACACAAAGTTTCCTGGGAAAGGTGCGTTTTTATAAGTTAAATTGAACCTTTACATAAGAAAATTAAATTTTATCTCCAAAACCGTTAAAGATGTAGTCTTTCGGTTTAAACTGCAACGTTCTCATTATATTAGTACTTTCCAAACGAAATTTGGATTTGATAGTTTAAGCTATTCGGGAGATATCAGAATTTATTTTGAAAAACACTATAAAAATTAGAATCCGGAAGTGGTCATTTTGGACGCGCTTTCAGCAGGAAGTGGTACGGACATAGGATTTGGATTAATGGAACTCTCATATGGTCTAGTTATTACGTGCAAAATTTCATTAAAATCTGTTGAGGGGCAGAAAACGGCCCTTATGCGCAGTACTCCTTTATTAGTAATGACTACATTGCAACATTTGGATTCTTCGTTATGCTTTCAACAAACAATAATTTGCTCGTGGACTTGTGCTTCAATAGTGAGCTTGTAAAATATAAATTTCTTTGCCGAAATTACGGCAATTTACTACACTTAAGTACCTAAGTAATTCTAGATTGTATTGCCGGGAAAAAGAAAGGATATGTGGATAGTGTTCTTTAGTTTTTGCTTTTATCTTGTCATACATTTAAACATGTTATCCACTTGTACGGTTTTCTTTTATATATATCGGGTGTGTTTACTTTGATTCATTGTGTTATGTTTATGCCATGTTTCTTAAGTTTCTAAATCTAACACCTTACTGATTTAGTAGGATTGTTCTACTGTTAGTTCAACATGAATTATCTACCTTAAGTTATTTTTAAATCTGCTTAACATTAGGTTAGGTCAAGGTTACACAAGTTCTTCATACGGTAAAGTAAATAACTTACTTTCTGTTGGTTCTAGTTTAGCTGAATATTAGGTTAGATTAGGACTAGGTTATATTATACCATGTTAATACAGTATGAGTCCCAATTAGATAAATCATAAAACTTTTAGCACATGACTACCTTCTTTCCTTGTAGGGTTACAACTCCAACTCGTTGCTCAAAGTAAGGGTGATTCTACTCTGTGACATCACTTTGCCACTTGCATTTCAAATAACGAATATGCAGTAGAATAGAAAAATCGATATATTGATAAACAGATAGAACAACTGTTTAGGAATTCTATAAACATTTTTAACCCCTGGAGCTACATTATGTATTTTCCTGATTGGTCATCATACCTAACAGCAACTAATGCGCTAATATACCAAAACGACAACCTCTAGAATAAAAGATTGAAGACAGGAAAGCGCAAGATTTGAATAGCATTATATTGGGAAGCAAACTCAGTATGGGTATTCGTTAATTTTGTCGATAAAACACCTTATATTACACAACATCGTAGAGTGGTGCAAAGACAAGAATGATAATGTATCTCTATTTTCGTTCAGGTTTCACATACGATGTTAAATATGTTTGGTTGATAATATTTAGCTCTGAAAGTCTTTGTAAGAAATATTATTGTAGAAGAGAAATTTGTAAAAGTACAAAAATTCTCAAATTTGGAAACAGCACTAAATCTGTTGAAATTTATATAATTTCCAGTTGCCTGATAAAGACTATGTATGAACTTGCTGCAAATGTTTTTGAAAGCTTTAGAAACAAAGTGATGTAGATTGTCCATACAATCTATTGTAAATCAAATATAACTTTTCATATGTAACGGAGAAATATCGATACGACTCCTTTCTTTTATTTTTATTCCTCTCCTCACTTTTCAATTATGTTTTCTCCATTTGCATATAGACTTACAAGGAGATCAGGAAATTTTATTCTTCCGCTTCAAATTACTTTGAGAAAAGACGCTTAAGTTTCAAATCCAGACTTAGAAAATATTGATAATTGTTTTCTCAAATATTCTAGAGGAAAATTTTCTTTTATCACGAAGAAGAGAATATTGCTGGAACTACAAATGGTGGAAGTGACGTGGTAAGTAGCACACATGTATTTATGATTCAAAGAGTGGTTTAGAACTTTCAAGTTGTTGTATATATACTATATTACCAGAGAAAAACAATGTTGATAGCGAATATTTGTATAAAATAATGTTAAAAATTATTTAAGGATTAGTAAATGTATGATACAAAGTTGTTTGCTTTATTACAGGGTTATAATCCTATTTTATAATTCGTAACACCATGTGATTCTGTCATTCTTTGCTCAGACACCTAAATTAAGCACTGTACACTCTCATCGCTTCGAGTGCTTCGACAAAGCAAGAGTAGGCCTATTATATATCTTAGTTGACTCTGTGTATATTTTAAACTGTGTTCGAAATAACAGGATTAATGCCAAAGATCTAACGTAAGCTATAATATCTTCATCTTGATGGAGAGTCTATTAATATAGCACATTCTTTTGTATCTAAAAAATTACTGAAAAATGTTCACACTTTGAAAAATCTGTTTGACCTTTTTACGTTAGAAGAATATAACGTGAAACTGGGATTTGTTTTAATGTTTTGAAAGAATGAGGTTCAAATAAAAATATTCTTGATTATGAGAGTACTGCAAACTTTTCGTCTTTAAAGTGACAGAAAGTCGTTACTACGTTAAAAGAACATCGATTAGAAAAGCAATGTACTTCTAATTCTGATGCCCCTAGAAGAAAATTGTTGAAAGACTTCTGAAATTGCTTTAACTTTGGGGAATTATCAGACAAGATTTTCCCCCCCCCCCCCACACACACACACACACACAAAAGCATCCCATTAACGCACACAACTGCAGGAATCCTCGAAATATTGTTGTACTGAATTGCCGCATCATACATTCTACCAGGAAAATTCCAGACTGATTTTTTTGCAGATCGATTTTGAAAATACCGACAAGTTTCTTAAGCATATTACAATGTGTTTCTGAGACAAACCTTGTGAGCTGGAAAGAAGCTTCAAATCTTAACTGATCTTAAATTAATAAAAATGACCCTGTTTGACATAGTTTTAGGAAACAAAGATCAAATTTAAACGTCACGATATTAAAAAAACTGAAAACAAGGATCTCAAGTAATAACTGTCATAGTTGAATACTATTCTAGATCAGTACTAAATGGCTGAGGTACGGTGAATCTACAAAAGAGTGTTATTAGGTAAACAATTAGAGCAACCAAGTTGCTAATTCTCTTATTTCGAACTTACTTGTTAGATCGAGAAGGAGTTATGTATCCCAAAGAAATTATTGTACAGTGTTTTGTAAAAAGTCATCACACTTATGACGGTGAGTGTTTTGAAGAGAGGCACGTACTTAAAGAGATGTAGCTTATTACGCGCATAAAAGTCCTAGAAAAATTTGAAGATTTGTTGATGTTTTCTGATAAAAATCAAAGGTTGACAGAAGTTATTTGTAGGTCTATTGTAAAACAAGGTAAATATTGTAAAAACCAACATAATTGCGTATTGCTCAAAAACTAACCAAATATGTGGTTTATGGAACTCGCAAGCTACATACTGTTTGTTGTCATTCGGTAATATCAAAAGAGAAACAGAAGGAAAATTATAGTTCTCTCCTCATTATTGATTGATTGGTGTGATACCGTCATAATATCAGGTAATCATAAATGCATCACTACTAACAAAAAAAAAAGATTACCACAAAAAAGAACAAAACAATGCCATCGTCACAACACGACGTTTATCCTGTTCCATTCGTGGGAGAAGTAATTGCTATGATTTTTGTGATGGATTGTATTACGATGAACATAGAAAAAAGTACTTACATGCATACAGTGTCCATTATGGTATTATTTCGACATAATCGTTCTCTCTCTCTCTCTCTCTCTCTCTCTGTGTGTGTGTGTGTGTGTGTGTGTGTTTCTCTCCATCCCTTCCTGTGTATATGTGTAAGAGAGAAAGAGTGTGTGTATGTGTTTGTGTGTAAATGTGTGCAGCAAGGAATAATCAATTCTCTTTACTGATCTTTAAAAATGAAGTAGTTCACGTGATATGGTAGCTGATAAAAGCTAAATTTCTGTACAATATTATCATTAATTTTGAGTTTAGTAAGCTCTAGAGAGAACGTAATGATTTTACAAGACGAGAATCAAAGATTAATAATTTGAAAAAAATAATTCTCTGCTCAAGTTTCAAATAGTTTTACTGTGTGTCTTAAACTAAGAAACTAAAACACTAAATTAATTGTTGACTCCATAAGAACGTAATGTTAGTCAAAACTTCACAGCAGTACTTTCTCTACATAGGCCTACTTAAGATTATAATTGAGAGAATGCTACTTAGAAAGTATTTCTCTCAATAGAGGGATTTGGTTCAAATATAAAGCTATAGATCTTCAAGCTGCAAATCCTACATTTCAAATCTACTTAAATACACTACTAGAATAACATTCGACTGTATGAGACGTCTTCCGCCATTGTATTTGCTCATTTGTAATGATCAGGGCACAAATTATTATGCACTTAAAACACCTAAAATATGCATGCAAATATGGACTAAAAAGAAACCAAATATGCACTTTCGAAAACACCGTATCTTCTTGTAAAGTTTTACTGTAGTTACTGCAAAAGCTTCGCGTTTACAGAACTTCATTCACCATTTCGAATATAGCAATTTTTGTAATGAAAGGAAAACGGCCCTACAGTTCAAGATTCTACTTGATTACGACACGGTGTCTTAAATTTTCAGACGTCAAACTTTTGTTTTCGGCAAGAATGTTTTTGTACTCCGCAAAAATTTGTTCTACTTCACTAGATATAATTGGACAATATTGACGGACAGCAATATCTGACACACCAAGTTCAGGGTCATCTGATGTCTATGTCTCGTATTTAGCTTCTCTAGACAGAATTTCGTACCCACAATTTTCTTTCCGGGATCCAAGCTTGGTATGTATACGAAATGCACATAATTACATCTAAATTTATACTAATTTTACACAAAAATCGGAATTTCGACGGGGGGTACACCCCTGTCTTTAGTTATACAGAATCTTCAAATATGCTCAGCGCTAGGGGTGTTCGGTATTGAGATTTTTCATACGGACTTTCGGTATGTTTTGGATACCGACAATTATCATTATACCGAATGCTACCGAAATATCAAAGATACTGAAATATCGATATATCGTCAACCCTCTTCATAAATTATTGTGATCTAATCAGGTACTCTGAATCTAATTTTTAAAGGCCTTTAGGCGACTCAGGCTCAGGCCAGATGGATGATGATGGAATAATTGGTGGAATGAAGAAAGTGGAATGAAACGGGAGAATCCCTTGAAAACCCACGCACACAGTGTCTGTCCACCACAAAGCTTACATCATATAGTAACCTTGGCTTACATGGATGGCACAAGCAGGATTTGAACCGACGGACCCAAGCGCCAGAGGTGAGCGCTCTAACCACTGAGTTCGCTATAGTTAGGTACTGTTTGTGCCTTACCTGATAATGAAAACACAGCTGCTGTAGCTTCGCTAAATTCACATTGTGTCAATTAACAAAGAATAACGCAACAGCGGTTTTGAGGATGGACATTTTAGAAGCCAGCTGCGAAAATGCATTTCAGCAACATTTTGAAGTAATATGAAAACTGTTGAATAGAGATGACCAGCTCCGAATCTCAGGGGATCCGGATCTGGAGATCCGAAACCAGGAACCGTATCCGAAACTCGGAGCTTCGGGGTTTCGGATATCCGGTCCAATGGATTCGTGCGATTTCGGTCGCAGATTGAAAGACACAGCATTCGGACTTTGCTATTGTGATGCATCTGAAACTGCCATGTCGGGATCCTAAATTATGATAAACCCTGGCCAATACCTTCCCCATCCTCTACCTACCTCTTCCCAGCTGAGCCGAAAATGACAAAAGACCATAAATAAAGCCAATTTAATTCAATGTATCTGAAACTCGAAAAAAATATATTTTATAGAGATAATTGAGCCTCGTGCGTAGCCTAGTCGGTAGCGCGCACGACTTCAGTGGGGTCCCGCGTTCGATTCCCGGTGGGGGCTAAAAAATTTCGGAGTTAACCCAGCATCGTGAGGACAATTGGGAGCTGCTGTGAATAAAAGACAGTGGCGATCACAGTGAGAGCTTCGGCTTTCCTCTCCCAACCCGTCTGGTCAGCGTGGGAGCAGTAGACCAACTCCTCCCTCCGGAGAGAGGTCTCATCCAGTAGTGGATCGAATATGGCTGTGATTTATTAATTATAGAGATAATTGTGTATTTGATTCTTATCATTTTCTTGTACAAAGGGTGTTGATAAGAATCTTTTTTAACGTCCTTTGATTTTTCTTACGCAAATGAATCTGCGAAAGGAGTTTTCATTTTTCTACATCCTTACACGCTTAAAAGGATGCAGGAATACATGTTTTGTTCTTTCCTTTTCACAACGCAATATTTATTGCTTAGTGAACGAACAACCACGTCACAGGGCAAAGGGTAGGAGCATGTGTGAATACAGTTGCTATTCGTGAAGGGGAGGGTGGGGCTAGAGATGACAAAAATGTGCTGCCGATTATTTGTTTTCCTCTGGGACTTTCACGTTATCCGGTTTGCACCTGGTCATTACCTTTTAACTCTTCATCGGTACCGAACTGCCGTAGTTCAGTGGTACAGCGTTGACTTAGCATTTGGGAGGTCGTTGGTTCGAACCCAGCGGCCGACCATCGTGTATGAGGTACCTCTAAGGTTTTTCCTCAGTCACACCAGGAAAATCCCTAGATGGCACCATCAACATACGCCCTGGCCGACACCTTCCCGAATCCTTTCCGTCCCCTATGCCGGCCTGAGTCTTAGATACCTAAAGGCCATAAATAAAATTCAAATTCAAACACTTGACCGGTGAAAAATAAAATTCTAACATTTTTGAAGCTTTAAATAGGCACATGCAGATGCAGCCATTTGAAGATCGTAAAACTTAAGAAAACTTGTTTTATAAAAAAAAATAAGTGTGTATGAATTTCAGCCTAATAAGTGCAAACTAATCATTGATGTGCTTAAAAAAAAGTCCAGGCATGTCTAGGTGTAGTGTCGGCTATTACATTAGAAGTGAAGAAGGTTAGCTTCCCTCAGTTTTGAGCAGAGTGGGTATGATAAGCAAGATGTTAGAATATGAATAACTTAGAATGTAGATTTTATGCATGGCAATTTGCATTTCATTTTCTTACAGGCGTCTATTTAGTATTTAGTGTAAATATCCCAGAAGAAAGGGAAAGAAAGTTGCTAATCACGAAAAGGGGAAATATAAACGGAGATACGCCAGGTTTGAGAGATTGTGTCTTGGCGCCGCAAGGGTTGAAAACACCACTTAATCTCACTGGTTATAAGCGGCCGCGGTGGCTCAAAGGTATAGTGCTATCTCCTGGTGCATGGGGTTACCGGTTCGATTCCGGCTCATACGTTAAGCTTTGGACCGAGTTTATGCTTGAGACCCGGCCTGATCCGGTGAACGATTTAGGTCTCGTTACTCGGAGGTCAGAGTAGAGAATCATTTTTTCAGAATTTCAGAAGAATTAGGCATTTCAATATTGCGATATTGTTCAGTATATTGATACTGTTCGATATGTCGGTATATTGATATTTCGGTATATTCGGCATTTCGGTATATTGATATTTCGGTATATTAGGTATTTCGGAATTTTCTGTACTTCGGCATTTTTGGTATTTCGGTATATTGGTATGGGTGATACAAAATTTTTGGTATTCAAAAATGCCGATATCGATTTCGGTATATCGATACTTTTTACAGCCCTACTCAGCGCATTTCTAATATAATCTATTATTTTGATGTTTGTAGTGGCTTTTGCTCTGAAATATGCAACATGTTTATACAAAAGATTCATACATGCATTTTATTGAAAATCGTTGCAATATGCAACATTCCGAGCCCTAGAAATGATGATCCTTGTAGGGTATCTAGGCATCTAGCTTCGAAACAACTCCCTTTTGGGTTCTGAGGAACTTTTTTCTCTTAGAATGATTTAACTTCATTAATATTGATATTACCCTCGGAACATCCAGTATATGAAATCAGAAACGAATGAGTCTTTAATCAATTAAATTCTGATTAGTTCAGATGGCCTATCGAATTTCAGACTTCGAAGTTTCTCTTATGTTTTTTACTTTTTCATTATGTATTCAAATGTGTAGGGTCGACTTTCCAGTCCAACACTCTTCTGTCTTTCGACTTCCGATAGTGAAGACGTAACTACCCTTTTGGCCTACCGGCATCGATATATCAAACACATTCATGGGGAATTTTCTCTTTCAACTTTGAAGAATAGGTTTAAAGGCTTTTCAAACTCCTCAATGCAGATGTTAAGAATGAAAGTGAAATTGGTAATTAACAACGGGAAGAATTTGACAAAGAAAGTAGAAGACAAAGAAGAATAAAACCTTTCATTTTCCTCTTCCAGACAGGAAATAGGTTTTGTACACTCAAAGCTAATCAGTTGCCATGCATGCAGTTACGGTACATGATAGTCAGCCACTTGCAACAGCAGCTGATATAAATTTGACATTTTCAATACTGCTTCGTCAAGGTGTGACTCGTTAAATCCAGAATAGAAAGTGTTAATCGCCAGTACTGCACTTCTGAATGCAGTTTATTTTCTCTCCCCTTCACCACGTAGAAGTGCATTGTGCACGTTCATATGCATGAAACAAGTCGGAAGTCCACCACGCGAGCTCTTGAGGAAACTGTGATAGAAAAGAGACAAGAAGACAGGCGAAGAGAGAGGTTCTTCTGTTGTAATAACAAATGATGTATTTCATCTTCACGCCAAATGTGTCACTTTTCTCGCCATTTCGAAAGGAAAAATGCACTTGTGGTAATATTCTAGTATTTGTGAGTCATTTACAAACCGGAAAGTTTCTCACTTGGGAAGACTTCATTGCCATTTTTGCATCTTATGGCGCAGGAAGTTCATCGGTGCGATTAGTTGCATTATCTAAAATCACTTCCGTTTCCCAGTAAACCACAGCAACACCCACACGCATATATTTAAAATAGTTTTATTACACTTTTGTCCAGTCGCTTAGCTATTTCTGCTGGACCGATTTCTACGATTTTTTTTATTGATCGTAATTACGCCTGCTATGAAGCATTCCCATCTCTTTTCTCCTATTCATTAAAAGAGACTCGCAATTTTCTCCCTATATATTTCTTACAGGAGCTACCTCTCCAAAACCTTTGTATTAATAATTACACAAAAAAGTATGTATAAATTGTTGTTTTCTTCGTTTTGAATATCTGATATATAAATGCCAAGATAAATACTAATAAATAGGATCATAAAAACATACACAGAACAAGATTTTGGCTGCACAGAAGGGAGAGAGAGGGAAAAACTACGTAAAGAGGGACAGAATTAAATGCAAAATTGCTCACACAAATATAAATGCTATTATTTATTTGTATCTCTTTTTCGTCACATAAAAATGAAAATATAAAGAATTGTATGGGCGGTAACAGCACTATTTGACTTAGCCGTCACGGAAATCTCGTCATATAGCTTATTCTGTTCATAATTTTTGGTGGGTGGGCAAGAGTCCTGGGATTACTTTAGAGCAAATAACAATAGTCCTTTGCGGCAAGTCAATATCTCAAACAGATTAACATTGCATAGCGATTTTTTAATGTGTGGTTGCATAAAAAACAGAAGTACGAATTAAATGAATTCAACGAACGTTTGATGCCCATTTTTATCAGTGCGAGAGACTGTCGTTCCTTAGTTGGGTGGCGGTGATAACGTATATCACCTTTACTCATACTGAAAGTCCCCTCAGTCTTGCTTTGACCAATTTTTGCTTCAGAGGATTTCTGGGAATCCCCTAATATCCTTCGGAAATCACTTAGGCACCAATTACGCAATTTTGATAGCAGCTTTGATGTCTCTGACGATAGCATGCCATCTCAGCTCTAGTGTTAGTGGGATTGGAAATATTCAAGCTCCCAAGTTTTTCGCACGCCTTTAGCTCCGAAACGCGGCGGAATTTCTACCCTGGCGACTAACATTTTTTGACGTATTATTATCCTTCCGAGCTTGTTGGGATGTTACATTCTCTCGGTCATTTTGTATCCACAACTGGATAAAGGTCTGATCAATTTCTCCACCGATCTTAAAAAAGTATCTCTCCATTGTTCTTTGTCTAATTCTTAATCTTTGAGTCGTTTCCCCATTCAATGTCTACGTTCCATAGTCACAGACAAGAAAGTCACTTTGATTATAGACTTTACACTTGAGACATATTGGCAGCTCATTGTCGAAAATAAAGTTTAGTCTTTCACACGAGCTCCATCCGATTTTAGTATCCTATTTATTTCATCAGTCATCTTGGTATTCCATGTTCTCAGTTGTCGTAGATAAACACACTCATTAACTATGCCGATTTTCTCTTCGTGAATCTTTATTTATTTCTTTTCTGCATTTAGTTGACCATCACTTTTGTTTTACTTAAATTCATTGAAGCCCTATTTTCGAATTATCATTACTCAGCTCTCCTTCTCGTTTGTATTTCTTCTGTACTTAAAGCAAATATAATTATGACGTCAGCAAATCCTAGCTGATTAAGGCATTCGTCATTATTTTTTTTTATTTTTTATTTCTTTTTATTAAAACACAATTTCAGTTTAAATTTTGAAAGACTTCTTCCAAACACCCAAGAAATTGTTTTAAAGAGATTTACTCTCCTTACCTTATCCACTTTCCAATTTTGAATTTATCTACTCTCCATGTAGTCAGTGTCTGATAGATGTGGAAGTCGAGTATATATTATCTAATAATTTAATGTATGCACTTTCGATGCCTTGATGTTCAAGTGATAAGTACAGATGTCAAGGATACCAAATCGAAGCCTTTTCAAAATCAATAAATCAAGACATAATGTAAGTTCATATACTTTAGTACTTTCCATAATCTCATGTTAAACTTGTATGTGATCTGATGTGCTAAATTCACAACGATATCCGTCTTGTTCCTTTCCCTGGTTGAAATATAATAATAATAATAATAATAATAATAATAATAATAATAATAATAATAATAATAATAATAATAATAATAATAATAATAATAATCGTTTGGAGTTATTAAATGGAAAGATATTGATTTAGAAGACCTAAACAGAGCGATCAAAATTCAAAACCAGCATGACGAGACACTGAATTCATCATACCAGAACAGAAACAGTACGAATCACACTACCACCCAACCTAGGAGTAGGGATGTCAACGACTCGCTCGACTCGAGTTGGTGTTCAGTCAGTACCTACTCGAGTCGAGTCGAGTCGGCGCTCACTATGTGCTCGAGTCGAGTCGAGTCGGCGCTCAGTATCCGCTCAGTAACCTTTCGCTTCTTCCATCTGCTTCGAGAAAGCAGCAACGCAAGAGAAAATTATTGTTGGAATCTTTCTGGTGGTGATGTCGATGTGTAGTTAACCACAACTGATAGGGGGTTCGGCTCCTTCACGGAAGGCTTTCATGTGTTGCTTTCTGCAATACTACCTCGTACCAATTAATACGTAAAATGATAATATGAATATATATTTTATGTATTCATTGGCCGTACAACCTCATGTACTTCGTCTCTTACCAGCTTGGTGCAACAGGAAATATCTATTAGAATGGCCGACTTATAGATTAGAACCCAGAATCTTCTGAATGCAATGCATATAACTATTCATTGTAAATAAAAATTAACGTTGCCAAAAGGTCGTATCTGAATTCAAACTAAATAAGTTAACATTGTTGGACCAGGTCTCCAGTAGGGATGGACACGAGCGAGTTCGAGTCGACTCGACTCGTAAGAGAAATCTCTCAACTCGACTCGGCAAATATTGTCCAACTCGACTCGAAATTCACTCTCTATGCTGTCTTCTTGGGATGGACAAAATTTCCGGACAACCAGATGACAAATTATCCGATTTCCATTTAACCATCCGGATTTTATCCGTCATCCGAATATACCCGTTATCCGGATATTAGCCGACATCCGAAAATTATCCGCTATCCGTCCGGATATTACGTGACATCCCCATATAGTCCAGTCATTAGGTACTTTTTGGATGCAAAAAGGTTGAGGAGTTTAGAAATTTGGCACTATTGTATACTTAAGAGCCCTAACTACAATGCTAAATTTGGAACCTTGGGTTGGGGGACAGCCGCTCGAGCCGCCATCTTGAAAAATGGCGGCTGAAAGGAAGATTTTAGCAAAGAACTCCATTCCTGTAGGGTTTTAGAGAGAATTTCTTTAATTGAAAATTTGAGAGGATTCGCAATGTAAATTTTCTACAAAGTTACTTTTATAAAACCTTTGAAAACGTCGCCATTTTGAATTAAAAATTGCGGAAAAACATCTATATATGTAAAGTATGCCCAGTCCAAACCACTGAAGCTAGACAAATGAAATTTGATATGCTGATGTACATCAAGAGTATATTACGAGAAAATTACAAAATTTGGAGAAAATCGTCATCTTCAATCCAATATGGCGGACATATTATATATAAAAAAAAAGAACACCCAGGCCGAACCGCTGGAGCGAGAAAAACGAAAATTGGCATAAATGTGTACCACCAAGAGTAGGTTGCGAGAAAATTACAAAATTGGAAACAAAAATCGCCAACTTGAATCCAATATGGCCAACAAACGTATATATGTCGAAATATGCCCAGGGCAAACCGCTGGAGCCAGAGAAACGAAACTTTACATTAAAGTGTAGTTTACCCTAAAATTTTGAAATTTGAAAAGACTTGCCATATTGGATCCAGCATGGCCGAGAAACATACATATCTAAAATATGCACATATATTTTAATCGGTTCTACTGGATTCAAGATGGCGACTTTTTTCAAATTTCGTAATTTTCTCGTAACCTACTCTTAATGGTACACATTTATACCAAATTTCGTTTCTCTAGCTACAGCGGTTCGACCTGGGTGTTGTTTTTTATGTATATAATTTATTCACCATATCGGATTGAAGATGACGATTTTCTCCAAGTTTTGTAATTTTCCCGTAATCTACTCTTGATGATACATCTGCATATCAATATGGTTTGGATTGGACATACTTTAAATATATATAGATGTTCTTCCGTATTTTTTTATTCAAAATGGCGAAATTCTCAAAAAAATTTATAATTGACTTTGTAGAAAATTTACATTGCAAATCCACTCCAATATTCATTTTTTTTAAAAAAAATCTCTAAAACCTACAGGATCTATGCTAAAACATGCCTTTAAGACGCCATTTTTCAAGATGGCGGCGCGATCGGCGGTCCCTCAAGATTACAAATTTAGCTTTATAGTTAGGGGCCCAAGTGTACACTTCTGCCAAATTTCAAAAATCTTCAACCTTTTTCACCAAAACACCGTTTTTTATGTCTCTAATGACTAGACTAATATCCGTCATCCGATGAGTAGTTATCCATCCTATATCCGGATAATCCTCTATCCAGATTTGGCCATCTCTTATCTTCCCGTTTGGCCAAATCCGTTTCACCTAACGAAGAATTTTGACGTCATTAGTGTACAGTGTTATTACGTTTTTCGAAAATAAAATCCTGTTTTCATATGTTTGATTAAACTTCACAGGGCCGATCCAGAAGGGCTGAATATTAGAAAAACCTAAATTGTGATAAACAATAGTAGACCCTATTAATTGTGATTTAAAAAATACATCAACAACAACCTGTCCAGCATCTTATCTCGCTATCGCTACTCGGCATCTTACCATGGATTGGCGCTGTGATTAAGTCAATACACGTTCTTCAATTTACTTTTGACTTCTAGAGTGACCAAGCTAACAATTAATTTCTGTTAATTATTACTATTATACCTCAGCACTATTTAAGTTCTAGTAATTAATCATTTATGAATGTATTTATCCATTTAACAAATTCCAAAATATTCAGTTTCAATTTAACGCTGAATACTTTACAATAACAATAAGGAGATGAAGGATTTGAGAAGGCATCGGCTAAGGCCTGTACTAAGGATAGCATTCCGTCATATGCATGGTAGTACAGTAAAATCCTGGAAAACTCCATTCAGGATGTCCGACCACTGGAATCGAAGCAACGACCTTCTGAATGCGAAGCCAGTGCTTTACCGACTGAGTTACGGCCGCTCGGTGAATGCATACACAACAACATAAACTATTAACACCGAGCAAGCTAGCTCAGTTGGTAAAGCATTGGCTTTGTACTCAGAAGGACGTGGATTTATTTTATTTATTCCGTCTTAGGTTAGATGGCGGACTTAAAATCATGCGAACCTTTTCTTCTACTCAATCATCCTGCATTTTTTTTTATTCGCAGAAATGGGAGAGACAGAAGAGACGAAATAAAATTGCCACTGAAAACAGTTATTTTTCCCCTCTCACTTTGATAAATACAGATTTCCTTTTGGCCATCAATTGCAAAGATGCTGATTGGAACTCCTCGCGAATGCTGGGAGAGAGAGCAAGAACAATTTGTACCTGTATATCAACCTCCTTGCTTGTATGTACCATAGTTCTGCTTGTACTCACTACTCAGCATATGTGGATATCAAAATGTTTATTGCAAAGTCTCCGAAAGAATAGTTGAAGAACCTGATCTGAGTTGCTCACAATGATTTTAGCGGGCGACCGAAAAAGTCATCATAAATCAGTTGGGCACAATACTTCCCCCGCACTCTTGTAACCGGAGTCCAAGTGTTTTTATAACTTCCGTTAAGATTCGCAAGGACAAGTATGGTCAAAGATAATACCGCTTCCACCCAAGAATTTCAAAGAAACCAACAACAATGGTATCTTTCTCATCTATATCGTCAAGAACCCACCCAAGCATCTGTTTCACAAAGACGATACGATTCTGACAAAATGATCAGGAGGTTGATTTTGGAGAAAACTTCAAATAAATAAGGATTACTATTTTATATATGCGTATAAATAAAAAAAAAATGTTTTTCGGAAAGTACTTTACTACTTTTGCTGCTGTTAGTGTATTGGATATACACTAGACTCTCGCTAATCCGGCCCTCAGCAGTCCGGCCTCTCAGTAGTCCGGCCCACATCCGACCTCTAGTCGCTCAAGCAGAAATAACGAGCACAACAATGAATTATCGTGTGCAACAATGTTGTTAGTTAAAAATGTTAAATAATGCTATACATACGTATTTGAAATTATGACTTTCTTACAGCAAAGTTCAGTACATACTATGTCTTTGGATTTAATAAAGTACAACCTGTATAGTCCCTATGTGTTTAAACTAGTAATTTCAGACCCTCTCAATAATCCAGCACCCATATGTGCAAGGAATGGCCGGATTAGCGAGAGTCTTGTGTATATCTATAACT
>JAGDQP010009697.1:40191-58131 GCA_022664845.1 Lepisma saccharinum | reverse complement strand
AATAAAGTAACACTGTTATTGAGTATCCTGTACATTAGGCAACTTAGTCTATATAAAATAAAGTTTCTCTAGCGTCTTTATTTGAAGCTCTTCAAATAGAGGACGCGTATGCGCCAGAAAGTCTGCACCTTTGATTATTCTAATTGCTCTCTTTTGCAATGCAAATAATTTTCGCTTGTATTGTTTACTTAAGTTCCCATACAATGATTCAATGCTATACGAAAGGTATGGGTGTACAAAAGCATAATAATATATCTTAGTTACATTTTCGGGAAACATCCGAGAAATTTTGAAGAGTAAACCAATGTGTAGTGACGCTTTTTTGCTTATTTCTGTGAAGTGTTTTTCCCATGTGAAATGTTCATCGAACCATGTACCTAGATACTTTGTATTTGAAACTGTGAGTATGTTTTCGGAATTGATAGAAATCGGATAGTATTTAATATTTTCTGTTTTATGAATGTTCCTGAAATATACACATTTTGTTTTTTGCGATATTCAACGTTAATTTATTAATTTTGAACCATTGCTCTAATTTTCCTAAATCGTTATTAATTGCCTTTTGCACTAAATCAAGTGTGGATCCCTTCTTGAATATAATTGTGTCATCTGCAAATAACAGACACTTTGATTCACTTAAAATTTCCGGCAAATCGTTAATATATAACAAAAATAGTAGCGGTCCTAAGATAGATCCCTGTGGTAATCCACAATTTACTGCTTTTAAGTTTGATGTCGCCTTATTAACATAAGTGTATTGCTTTCGATTTTGCAGATAACTTTTGAAGAGATCGTAAGCAATACCACGTATTCCATAACTATATAGCTTCTGAAGCAATATCTTATGATTTACCGTATCGAATGCTTTCTTTAGGTCTATGAATACCCCTATTACGTACTTGCTCTCATCAAGGGCTTCAGATATATAATTTGAAAGATTACTGACAGCAAGCTGGGTACATTTGTTTTTCTGAAATCCATATTGTTCTTGTTTTATAATCTTGTGATTATCAATGAAACTCGTCATTCTTGAACATATAGCTTTCTCAAACACTTTGCTTAATATAGGCCGATAATTAGATTTATCTATGTTATTTCCACCCTTAAAAACATGTATTATTTTGGCTATTTTTAGTGAATCGGGGAAGCGCCCGGTCAGAAACATTAAATTAACTATATGATTTAGAACAGGAGCTAATTCTGTCCCAGTTTCTTTAATAATTTTCGTATTGATATTGTCGTACCCAACACTTGTTTTGTTTGGCAATGCTTTTATAATGTTATAAATTTCAATTTCGCTTGCTGGATTAAGAAACAATGTTGCTTGTTTCATTTTCAATCTATGCCCTATATCATCATTCGTTATATTTATTTTAGCTGCTAAGTCTTCCCCAATACCCGTGAAGTATGTGTTGAATTCATTCGCGACATTTTGTGGATCCGTAATGAGTTGGCCACATTCCTTTTCAATGTTAATGTCACTATTTTCTACTGTTTTCTTAAGATTTATTGCCTGTTTCATGATGTTCCATTTTTCCTTAGTAATAGTTCCCATTTGCAACATGACATTCATGTAGTAGTCATTTTTAGCTTTTTCTATAACTGTCTTTAATGTCTTCTGGTATTGTTTATATTTGTCACGAAGGTGTAAATTAAATGGATTTTTTGTGCTCCTTTTCCAAAGTTTATCTTTTTTCTTTATAGAATTAAGTATAGCCACAGTCATTCATGGCTGAATTTTAACTACATATTTGCTGTTCACTTTTCTAATTGCCGTACATTCCCGTATATAATTTTCTATTGTGGCTTGAAGTATTTTTAAGGCACCTGTCGGACAAGTTGAGTTATATACTCCTTTTAATTTCCAATTGGTTTCTTTCATTTTTTGTTTTATCTTTGAATAATCGCGAACAGCTATTTCTTTTACCAAACCAGGTTTGTGTTTTATTCCTATTGATGTGAACATGTAAATTGGAAAGTGATCACTAATGCGAGTGGTTATTGCTCCTGACTGTATATCTATGTGCGTTATATTTGTTCCAATGTGATCTATAATACTGCGAGTGTTACCTTGTATGCGCGTCGGGACAGTTATACACATTTTAATGCTGTTTGTATTTAACATTCTAATGTAATCAGCACTTTCATGCTCATTATTTACGTGAATGTTAATGTCTCCAGTAAATATGCAATATTTACCTTCAGTGTTGATTTTAGTTATTATTGAATTTAGGCAATTTTGGAAATCTTCATACTTCTTGTCGGGAGATCTATAAATAACACTTATAACCGTTTCCTTGTCAAAATAAAAATCTGTGAGTTCAACCCATAACATTTCACATGATTTCACATTATTCATATTGTTCAAATCATCACGTACAAAGTAATTTAACGTTGACCTAATATACAGGCCTACTCCGCCATGCCCTTTGTATGGATTTATTTTACCATAGCTTCTTATTTTATTTTCATATACGTAATTAGGAAGCGAAATATAGTTTGTTTGTTCTTGATGAAGAAGATGTGTTTCACTTATAGCAATAATTGAGAATTCTTTATTGAGGCCATTTAAAAATGCCACAAGTTCTTCATATTTTGATGTAAGATTTTGAACATTTAAATGTAACAATGAAAATTCATTATCTTTTGGGAAATCAAAATTAACTAATTCTGTGCTCTTACATAATAAATGTGGGTGAGTGTACCTTAAGAATGGGTCTTCTATATCAAAATCTACCATACTACAAATTAACTATTTACACTAATGTCAAAACTAATTATTAAATAACTAATAGATCTGTCCTAGAACATTGCAAGCAACGAATACATTATCGGTATCTAGCAAATTTTGTTCACATCAGTAGAGCTCTCGATTACTACTGCTCTATCTTGAGGCGATTTGCGTGCGTAGATTGTCCCATTGGAGTCAGTCCACACAAACGCCCAATTCGCTTGTCTTTTCTTTGCAATTGCCATACCCAATAACCGTTTTCTTGTTGGCGTTAGGTGATCATTTACAAAAATAGGCACAGAGTGTCTGTAACCGATTGAAAGTGTGGTGAGTTTATTATTTGTTTTGTTTTTCTCTTTCACCGCTTGCATGAATGCATCGCGCTTCCTTCGGTTTGTGAAACGAACAACAATATTTCTCTCCCTTGGTTTTGCTGGCACTGGTACCCAATGAACAGCGTGTGTCTCACTTTTCTCTTTGCTAGTGTCCATTTTGACGCGCGCTCACACAACACTGAGTCAACTCATCACAACTATCTGAACAGTGTTTGTAGTACGCAATCTCATCGTTTGAACGCCATCTCGTTGAACCCGATCGGACTTATACAACGCGAGATACAGATCACTGAAGCTATCTATTGGCAAAATAATGGATTACTTTTTACTACACCAGATATATATAATGGTAAAACAGGTAGGAAAAAAGGATACTTACATGGCAGATTCTTGAGACAGATGTACAATAACAACACAAACACAATACAAAAGCAGTACGTTTCGCAAAAGTGTTTTCAACTGGTAGGAAAGAAAATGGACAGAGCGGACAGGTGCAAGACTGGTGTTAAGGAAACGCCATATTGTAAACAAATGCAGGGTGACAGTGTGGCCAGACACCTTAATTATGTTCTATTTATTAATTAGATAAGTAAAGGGCGTTTCCGGTTTTCCCTGAAACCCTTAACCAACTTAAGAAATTGCAAGACGTTTTTGCAAAATTGAAACGATTCACAAATATATTTAACACAGTTTAGTTTCCTTTCTAACATGTGTTAAATATACTTATCAACCTTTGCAACTATATGATAAAAAATGTATTTTTCTTAATGCGTTGTATGTACGTTAAAATAAGATTTCTCGGGAAAAGCCGATACGTCCTTTAATTACCTGAATTATAAATAGGAAGATAATGCATACAAATCGGAATCATTATAACAATAACGTATTTCTACGTCATTTTTTTTTTTATTGGTAACACAATTTACCTTTCTTCATTATCTTCAAAGAATGCTAAATATTTATAGAGTTGACTCATATCTTGAATGATCTGAACATAGTCGGATGCGTGATTTTCAATCGAGTAATATTCCTTTGCTTTGTTCAACCACTGCTGAGCATTCAAAAATACTACTCTGGCATCTTCATACGCAAGTACGAACTTATCCTGTATCTGATCTTCATAATTTGCTACCTCCAATGAGGAAAAATACATTTCGTTTAGCTCCTCTGAAAAAAAAAAAAAAAAAAAAAATCAACTTTTACACAAAATGAAATTTCAAATCCATAATATTTTTCCCCTAACATTCTGAAAATGCTTTTGAAAAATTACCAGCCTATTACTTTCCCGTCGTTTGAATATTAAATAAAAGTTTCACTTCCGCGAACATCTTTACATTAAATGTACATTTTTGGGCATTTAGTACAACTGCTCAATTTAAATGCTTATATGAGCTCAAATTCCAACATATTACGTAATTAGTGCTTAAGCTTGCCACATTACATCCTAATCAAAGTCTTGAAGTAACTTCAAAACTAGTAAGAGGTCGTGAAAAGAATTTCAATTCGCTTACCTTTGAATTGCAAATGGTCCTGTGTTCACATAATTAATATTCCCAAGCTTTCCGATTCGCGTCGACTCCATTCTCGTACGATAAAAACAAAGTTTGAAAATAATAACAGGAACAACGTGAGAATGGGAAATGGATTTTATCTGCTTATTTTTCAGCATCGTTCATATGATCCATCCAACTGGAAGTTTGAATGTTAAGTCGGATGGGACTAGTGAAGGACAGAAGGAACAATACCGCTACTTTGAATAATTTCTAATATTTCTTAGATTAAGATCTTTCAAAAAGGAAACCCATTCTTATTTATCTATTTACATTTATAGCAAACCTGGGTCCAATTTTAAATTAAAGCAGCTTGTGAAAGCTTTCCATTCAGTTTTATCTGCAGTCATAGGAATAAACACTACGTTAATAGCCATGTTCTGTTTCTGTAAGATGTTTGCTGACGACAGAATTGATGCTGCCGTTTCTTGCTTCCCTAATTTGTTTAATTAACACAGGTTCTGTTTGGTCATACCGGTATATTGCTATGGTACACAAATATTGTCAGCCAAGAAAGGAGATGTAATATCTACTCTGAAGTAGTTGTTGCTGTTGTTATTCTGTGTGCACTGCTTAATATGATCCTTTGTTACTCCATGCCAGGTTGATTCATAGATTTTTTTCCCGCTGGTGATTAAACATGGAATGTAAAGTAGAGAAAAGCCAACATTTCGGGTCCATTATGTTGTTTGAGTTTAAGGCTGTTCGTCTTTTTCCTTCTCAATGTCAAATTTCCATAAGGCGCATTTAGCTTGAAAAACAAACGTTAATAAACGTATAATAACTTATAAATATTCTTATTAATTGTTGTTCTTTGCTCTACAATACTTATACATTTGCTTCGCACAACATTGGTTGGATAGCTTGGAAATTACAAATGTCTGAACATGTATATTTATTCGTAAAATTACATGGAAAATTCAGAACAAGTTTGTTTAACTTTTATGTTTTCGCCCGCTGCTCCTATAAATATGCGATTTTGCACCATGATAGGTAACATGCTACTTTTCTATTTCTATAGCTTTCTTTCAATATATTATTTACCAATAAACTGATATCTAAATATATAATTTTAGCCGTGCCGAGCTACAAACCGAGCAAAGAAATGGTTACTGTGAATTATGACCTTCGTACACAAAGCCAAAAACTAACAGTCCCTCGTGCTCTTCTTTTCAAGCTGACCTTTGTGACATTTGTGGGAATCGAAAGTTTAAAGAAAGCTCCCCATTATTATAATATCCATGGCTGATGACGTCATTAATTGGAAGTATGGAATTGGAACTTACCTTTTCATTTTAATATCTTGGTATCGAAAATAAGGTACTAATAACTGACTGGAATGGATCTCTACACTGAATTTGGTGAAGCTAGAACTGTGCTATCGAAATGATGGAAATATTTTAGGAACTCTACCAGGTAACGGTATATGTACCATGTTATGATTACCAGGATGAGTCATATGTACGTAGCGTTTTCATGGATAACGTGCAGCACCCGCCTTCCCTTGTACCACAGAAGCCTATTCGACGAAGTACATCCCATCACACTGTATGGTCCTTCTCCAACGTTCCGCCAATGACACAAACCCATGACGATACCAGGCTGCAGGTTTTGAAGCAAAGAACTCAGTAATGCCAGTTGTCACATCATCCACGGAATGGAATTGTCTGCCCCGCAGGAAGTGTGCCATGGAACGAAACAGATGAAAATCAGATGGCGCAAGGTCGGGAGTGTCGGGGGGGGGGGGGGGGGTAAAATGTCCACGCCATTCATGTCCGCATTGTGCTGGCGGACTCTTCTTGACCTATGGCATGGGGCGTTGTCAAATTGGAGGAGCAGTCGCTTTCGGTTCACCAGTGCTGGATAACGCACAATGTCGTATACCCGTTGCAGCTGTTCAGCATACAATGTCACATCTATGGAACGAGCTCCCAGTGCACCGGACCTTCGAAATTCCACCACATACACACACACCATTGTCTTCTCTTCAAACCGCCCACTTTGAACCACTGGCTACGCCTCGGGACCTGGTCGAAATCATTGTTTCCCGGTGTCAGGATAACGAAGAAAGATCCACTTTTCATCATTCGTGATGATCCGCCGCCAAAACCTATCGTCAGTTGGATTTCGAAGCAGTTCTTCACACAGGGTCACACGTTGTTGAGCTTGAGCGGGAGTCAAATCATGGGGAACCATTCTCGGTTGCCTGGAGCGAAACCCAAGTTGATGCAGACGACGAACGACACTGGTTTGTGATATCTGGACCTCATCTGCCAGCTGACGGGTACTGGTTCCCGGGTTTCCTTCAACACCGTTTAGGAGGGCATCGATATCCGTCGTCATAGGGCGTCCACTCTTGGACTTGTCATCGAGACTGGTGTCACCAGACCGAAAACGTTGAAACCACTTTCTAGCTGTGGACGGGTGGACAGTACCTTGACCTTCTACGGCACAAATTTGCTTGGCTGCTGCTGCTGCATTCAACCCCTTTTTCCAGTAATGGCGCAGAAGCATATGACACACAAGTTTCTCCTCAGCCATTGTCCTACCAACTGTGTACTGAACGCGTAGTTCCTCCCACGCATCGTTAGCACTGTGATCAGACAGACATATGACACGCTTTCTGCCCCCACCACCTTCACCTGTTCTACACGTTGCACATGGTTTTCCGGCATCGAGTGGGCGCGGCCACCCAACGCTACGAAAATATGACTCACCCTGGTAGAAGCACAATTATTATTTATTAAAGAAGAGGATCTCAAAAGGCAAACTAATTTTAGTGTATAAATATGTTATGGGCTGCACGGTAAATGCTGAAGGGAAATTACGTCTCTACACCTTATGGTTCATAAGATATATTTTTAGCATGGGCTGGCAACACTGACAGCGGAGTTCTGGGGAGTGGGAACATCCGCAGTATGTTTCTATTGTGCAAAGCAATGTTTATGCAAAGTTTGGTGCTATTATCACAAAGAATAGAAGCAATTTGAAAAAAATATATAATTTCATAGAAAATAGGCTGGCAACACTGGTAAGTGGGTTGCTTGGCAACGTAGACCCTCTCAGTTTTTATGTATTGTGTCCAATAATGTTAATGCCAAGTTTGGCGCAGCTAGATCTAACTGAATGGAAGTATTTTGAACAACTGATTTTCAGAAAATGGACTGGCAACACTGAACCACTGCTGCAATCAAGACGAAAGTCTCTCGCTAGTCTACCTACAGCCTTTCAAACGAAACATCAAACGCCTCTCTACCCTTTAATGGTTCATGAGAAAGATTTTTGCATGGGATGGCAACACTGACAACGGGTTCCTGGGGAGCGGGAACGTGTGTTAAAAATGTTTATGCCAAGTTTGGTGCTGCTAAGACTATTATGGAAGGAATTTGAAAACAAAAATGATTTCATAGAAAGTAGGCTTGCAGCACTGGTAACTGGGTTGTTTGGCAATGTAGGCGATCTCAATGTTTTTGTACTGTGTCGAATAATGTTTACGCCAAGTCTGGCGCAGCTAGGTCTAACTGAATGGAAGCAATTTGAACAGTTGATTTTTTAGAAAATAGGCTGGCAGCACTGAACCACTGCACAAATCAAGGCAGTCCTGGCGGTCATGAGCTGGTTTAGTGAAGACCTTTAGAACCCTATCTCAACATCTCTTTACATGATGTAGTTTCTGAGATTTAATTTCTGGACACGGACGGACAGACACCATGAACGGGTACCTTTTGCTATAGCTTTGCTATCAAGGTACATAATTGCAGGGTAAAACACCTTAATTAAATTACTTGCATTAGATATGTGTAATAAATAATAATAATAATAAAAATTTCAAAACAATCTAAGTAAGGTACTTGTTCTATATTGTTATATGTCTGTTGTTACAACTAACCAACTCGCAAGTTTATCGCCGCAGTAAAAAACGTTTGCCATTGCATTCTATCCTGGGCAACATCAAGCCAGTTTTCATCACGAACACCTACTTCTCTAAGATCCCTTCTAATACTGTCCTCCCACCGACGTTTTGGTCTTCCCATCCGGCTTTCCAACCATGATAGAACATAATCTTCGTTCTTCCCCCATCCGAGCAACATGGCCTGCCCATCTTCGTCGTGATTTCATTATTCTTCCAAATCTGGTGGATCGTACAGTCCGTGGAGCTTTTCATTATGCAGTCTCTATTTCCCAGTCATCTCGTCCCGTTTCGGACTGTATATCTTTCTCAAAACCTAATTTACAAACACACGTAATTTATGTTCATCTGCTAGGGTCGTGCTCCAACTTTCGTAACAGTAAAGTATTACCGGTAGAATAATCGTTCTGAATAATTTCAATTTCCGCCTGAAGATCTCCATATACGAGTATATTAATCGCGATGGTAGGAGTTTCTGGACTGAAAAGAAACATTCGTTGTAAGATATTAAGCGATTTTTTTTATTTCTTCCGTGACATTGTTTTTCCTTGTTAAATATGCTTGCAAATACTTAAATTTGTTTACTTTATGATCTCATCCCTAATTACTATGTTTTTATTTCCTTCATTCCATGTGTTTCAGCTTTCTACCATGTATTTTCGTCGGTGAAGTGGCGTATCTTGATTTCTGTGATTTTACAGGAAATAGATTTAAAGTTTCAATTTAGCATTGTATCTTATGGGTTATTTGATCTTCAGGTCTTCACATCTCCGAAATTAACTTCAAGTACAAAATTTTGGCAGGTCATAGAGCAGATTGGCAGCCGATGAATGGTGGTCATAACTAAAAAACGAGTTACGCCACTTCGCTCCTTCACCGACGTCTTGTTTTCTCTCTGTTTCCCTCTAAACCTATTCCATCACCTACTTCTATTAAAACATCGGTGTTGCTTTCTATTGCATCTACATCGTCCCTTATTAAATCTACATCATCTCTACGGGACGGGCGTAAGCCATAGTGCTGTTACCGCCCATAAAATTAATTTTATCTTATCTACATCATCTCCGTATACGAACACTTGATTCAAACCATTCAATGTTAGTCTCTTTTTGGCCCCTTTAATTTTTAAAATCGCATATTCTAAGGCATAGTTAAACAGCAGTGGTGATAAGGCATCCTCTCTCAATCCGTTGCGAATGTCGACACTCACATACTATTGCATACCCGTACTCTGCTTATGGGGTCGCTGAGACACTAGATCTTCACTAGTTGAACCATTTTTTTTCGGACTTCCAAATCGAACTTTTCCCTTTTGATAAAATCATATGCTTTCTTAAAATCAATGAATAGCTGGTGAACCGTCCCATCGTATTCCCATTTCTTCTCCAAAATTTGTCTCAAGGCGAAAATCTGGTCCAACGTGGACCTAACTAATTAACTCTATGGCTTATGGAACTCGCAAGTTCATCGCCGCAGTAACAAACGTTCGCCATTGGATTCTATCCTGGGCAGTATCAAGCCAGTTTTCATCACGAACACCTACTTCTCGAAGATCTCTTCTAATATTGTCCTCCCAACGACGTCTCGGTCTTCCCAATGGCCTCTTTCCATCGGGCCTTCCAACCAGGATAGAATATAATCTTCGTTTTTCCCCCATCCGAGCTACATGCCCTGCCCACCTTAGTCGTCTCGATTTCATTATTTTTACATCTGGTGAATCGTAGAGTCCGTGGAGTTCTTCATTATGCAGTCTCCTCCACTCTCCAGTCATCTTGTCCCGTTTCGGACCATATATCTTTCTCAAAACCTTATTTTCAAATACACGCAATTTATGTTCATCTGCTAGGGTCGTACTCCAACTTTCGCAACCGTAAAGTATTACTGGCAGAATAACCGTTCTGTATATTTTTAATTTCAATTTCCTTGATATTAATCGCGATGTTAGAAGTTTTTGGACTGAGTAGAAACATGCGTTCCCCGATACTAAGCGACTTTTTATTTCTTCCGTGACCTCATTTTTGCTTGTTACGTATGCTCCCAAGTATTTAAATTTGTTTACTTTCTCTATGACCTCATCCCTAATTCTTATGTTTTTAATTCCTTCATTCCCTGTGCTTCGGCTTGTTAACATGTATTTTGTTTTATCTATGTTTACCTTTAGACCTATCTCATCGCACGCTTCTACTAAGACATCGGTGTTGCTTTGTAGTGCATCTATATCGTCCCCTATTAAATCTACGTCATCCGCGTATACGAACAGTTGATTCAAACCATTCAATGATAGTCCCTTTTTGTCCCCTTTAATTTTTAAAATCGCATATTCTAACGCGAAGTTAAACAGTAGTGGTGATAAGGCATCGCCTTGTTTCAATCCGTTGCGAATCTTGAAACTATCTGACCTATCCGTACTCTGCTTATGGGATCCCTGAGACACATCTTCACTAGTTGGACCATTTTTTTCGGTATTCCAAATCGTATCAGGATACTGTATAACTTTTCCCTTTTGATAGAATCATATGCTTTCTTAAAATCAATGAATAGCTGATGAACCGTCCCATTGTATTCCCATTTCTTCTCCAAAATTTGTCTCAAAGCAAAAATCTGGTCCAACGTGGATCTATTTCTTCTAAATCCACATTGGTGATCTCCAATTATTTCATCTACGTATACATTTAGGCGTGTTAACAGAATATTACTTAATACCTTGTAACAAGTTGGAAGTAACGAGATTCCGCGGTAATTATTGCATTCCGACTTATCGCCTTTTTTGTAAATCGGAACAATTATTGAGGTTTTCCATTCCTTTGGGAGCTCCTCCTTTCTCCATATAGCACTTATCAATTTATGTAGTTCCTTGATTAGTGCCGTTCCTCCTGTTTTAATTAATTCGGCTGGAATATTGTCTATTCCTGGTGATTTGAAATTTTTCAATTTCTTAACCGACATTTCGATCTCGATCTCGCTAGGTTCGGGAATCCACGGTTCTGCGGTATGGATTTCAAATTCCTCTGTTTGTTCCCCGCTGTGTACATTAAGAAGTTTGTCGAAATAACTTTTCCACACATCGACAATTTTAGTCGGATCCGCCTGAAGATCTCCACGTTCATTTCTAATCATTCCTAACCTCGGCTGGTAACCTTTTCTTAACGAGTTTACCCCTTTGTATAGGTCTCGTATGTTATTTGTCTTCCCGTTTCCCTCAATCTCCTGAATCTTCTGCGTCAGATATTCTCGCTTTTTGTTTCTGAACCCTAGTGTGGCGTTTCGTTTCGCGTTACTGTAGTGGTTGGTATTTGCTTCGCTTTTATTACTTAGCCATCGTTGCCTTGCTTGTTTTCGTTGCTCATGAAGTTTAATGCATTCTTCATCAAACCAAGGTTTGTTTTTCTGTTGTTTCTTCTCACCTACGCGTTCCTTCGCTGCGCTCTTAATTGTTTCACGAATTGCCTCCCACATCTTACTTACATCAATTTTATTATTAATATCATCATTATTATTACTCGAGTCGGCTAGGATTTCGAACCTATTTGAGAGTTCGAGTTGGTAATCTGCTCTTATACTCGGATTATTTAATCGTTTCACTTCGAATTTCAGTTGTTTTGATCCCTTGCTTTATTTCTTCTAAATTTACATTGGTGATCTCCAATTATTTCATCTACGTATACACTTAGGCGTGTTAACAGAATATTACTTAATATCTTGTAACAGGTTGGAAGTAACGAGATTCCGCGGTAATTATTACAGTCCGATTTATCGCCTTTTCTGTAAATCGGAATTATTATTGAGGTTTTCCATTCCTTTGGAAGCTCCTTCTTTCTTCATATAGCATTTATCAATTTATTCCTGGTGATCTGAAATTTTTCCATTTCTTTATCTATATTTCGATCCTGATTGCGGCATAGATTTCAAATTCCTCTCTTGCTACCCGTTGGGTACATTAAGAAGTTTGTCGAAATAACTTTTCCACACATCGATAGTTTTAGTCGGATCCGCTTTAAGATCTTCATGTTCACTTCTAATCATCCCTAACCTCGGCTGGTAACCTTTTCTTAACGAGTTCACCCCTTTGTGTAGAACTCGTAGGTTATATGTCTTGCTGTCTTCCTCTATTTCCTGAATCCTCTGCGTCATATATTCTCGTTTTTTGTTTCTGAACCCGCGTGTGGCGTTTCGTTTTGCGTCACTGTAGTGCTTGGTATTTGCTTCGCTTTTATTACTTAGCCATAGTTGCCTTGCTTGTTTTCTTTCCTCATGAAGCTTAAGGCATTCTTCATCAAACCAAGGGTTGTTTTCCAGTTGTTTCTTCTCACACTAGATTCGGCTAGATTTCGAACCTATTTGAGAGTTCGAGTTGGAAATCTGCTTTCACCCTCGGATTATTTAATCGTTTAATTTCGAATTTCAGTTGTTTTAATTCATTGCTTTCTCTGTTCGCGATGCACAACTTTTCCCTTCTTTTGTGATCGGCGTCACCTTCCGCTCTTCTGTAAGACCTAACGTTCATTATGTTGGTGAGTTTTAATCTATATACTAATACGTGATCGATCTGGTTGAGAGTTTTGCTATCCGGAGATATCCATGTGTATTTGTGTATGTCTGTTGTTATAAATAAATAAAATCTTACATTAATGAAATGTTCTTTCTCCAGTCACATCATCCTGTGTCTGCGCGTCGGAGCACTAGTCGGAGCGGCAAGAAAAATATTCCCCGGTCGAAGAAGCAACGAAAAACGTGGTCATTGTTTCGTAAAAGGAAAAAAAGAAATAAATAAATAAATAAAAAGATCCAGATGAAAACAAAGGGTAATATCGACAACAATAACCACTGAGCAACAAAACTCCTCGTCTCTGTTACAAATTTGAAGGTAGCTGAATCGTGAACTTAATTAAATGTATATTCTATGTACTCAAGTTTTTAACTTTCTTGAGGTGCCGTACTCATAAACTGACGAAAATATAATCGTGTTTAAGAATGGAAACGATCATTTTTCAGTCTTCTTCGCACACCAGAACGGAGATATCGATTCCAGGACGAATAGCATACCTAACGTAATACGCAACTCAATTGTTTCGAGACTGATGCATCGTCCGCTGTGTGGCGCCGCTGTCTTCACATCTTTTTGTTTGTTTGTTATGTGTATCCGAGCTTGATGAACATGTGTTCGAAAATTTGCGAGAACATCTTTATTTATAGGTGTTTTTATGTGACTTTTACAAGAAGTACTACATGAACTATCACATGTAAGTATTTCCCATTCTTATTATCATCAGTCTTTCCTTATATCAGTCTAGTGCACAGAAATCTTTGAAACAAAAAGTTCCATATGCAGTATCACATGGTGATGTTGCTGAAAGCAGTGGCGTTCCGGAAATAGCTCTACGAAGATGAGGGGCAATTACAAAATTTTAAAAGGCAACAGGGTTTCATAACAAATGCTAAATTTTGAACAACTTTTAGAGGAAACACTTTTCGAATCGTTCATACCGTTTAGCAGCTATAAGAGTAATTAGTAGGTCAACAATAACATGTTGTAGAGAGTTTTCGGGACTTTTCAGATGCTTTAACTCAAATGAAATACTAGATAATGGTTCGAAACTAAAGTGAATTACGAAATTTGATACGAGGAATCAAACGGTGAAATTTTCGGAAATGGGCGTCCCGGGAAGTAAATTAGCCTAAACGTTCTCACATGAGGCGCGAATGTAAGTTTTAGTAATTGAGTTTCGTCACCATGGAAACAGTCAAAAATATATGGGGAGGGGACTGCAGCTCCTAAACGCCTTACCTTTGCGGATACAACATGACATATGGGTCTTCGGTCCTTAAACGTTTCAATTTGGTTATAAACGCAATATGAAAGGGGGCCTGCGGCTCCTAAACGCTTTACCTTTGTCTATAAATGCAATATGACAGGGAACACGACGAAGATTGTTATGAATGAATGGGAGAAGAAGCGGATAAAACAACACAAAGATGATATTAGCTTGGAGAGAGATAGAAATGCTATTTACAAACATATAAGAGAAACGGGAGAATTAGTGGATTGAAGTGAAGTGAAAGTGTTGGGACAGAAACGCCAGAAAACGGAAAGAAGGAAGATTTATAGAAGTGGAAGGTTAAAAACCGATGAACTGAAACTCGGGACTTAAAATTGATGAACAGTGGGATAAGTTATTTAAGGAGTCTTAAAATATAAATTGTATTTTTCGTGTAAGACGGAGATTTTTATTTATTTATTTATTTACTATGTTTAGTTTAGTGTTCCTTCAATTTTTATTTATTTATTATTACTTTAGTGTTCTTTTCATTTTCATTTATTTGTTTATTATTTTTCTATCTTTCTTTTTACTTAATTTTCTTATATAACTTTTAAAATAATTTCTACATGACAAGGCTTATTTTGGGATTGTATGCTTAGATGTAGTAGGAACAGGGGTGAGAGGAAATCAGTGATTGTTGTTAATTAAAAATTCACTTTGTGTAGTCGGTACAGGATTGGCTGGCGATGGCCTAATCGGGAACCAGATGGCTGCCTCACTAGAAATTGTGTTGTTTATGTGATTTAGTGTGTCTGATGAAGCCAAACTGTTAGTTAGTTGGTGAACCCGTTACACGTTTTGTTTCTAAATAAAACGTATTTGCTTTGCTCAGCTATTATTTTATTTTATCTTGAGGGAACCCGATGCCCCATCAACGTCGTACCTTTGGTTATAGATACATCATTCGGTGAAATTTGGCTGGAATCGGTTCACTGATTCCTACGTAACGGTATATTAAACAATTCAGTCTCGTTACCATGGAAAAGGTAGTTTGATATTATTGATGTGGTTTAAGTTTGAAGGGTTGAGTCCTATACAATCATGCCAAGTTTGTAGCAAATTAGCCTAAACGTCCTCACATAAGGTGCGAATGTAAGTTTTAGTAATTGAGTTTCGTTACCATGGAAACGTTAATAATGTGAAAGCTCTGGTACGGCTAAAACATGGAGGATTGTCCACTCTATCAGTTTACCGAGTTTGGATGTAACCGTTCGTGCGTAATTTGTGAAAACTTATTTTTCTTTGAGTACTGTTACCATGAAAACCACACAACTTTTCGTTAATGTTATACTCTATAAACCTTTTCCTCCACAACCACTATCACGGTTCATTTGGTGATCATCGATCTTGAATTTTCGGAGGAGATAGATTTAAAAAAAGTACGAAGTGAAACTAACTCATCTCAACTAACAGGGCCTTAGGAATATAATCAGGCCGAAGTCAAAAGTTGCTGGAAAGGTCCATACAAAATAAAGTTTACTTTTCTTAACCAAAACAATGGAGCGAACTTCGGGAGGTGATTATTTACACCAAACGAAGAAAAACTTCCTTTGAAGAAATTAAGAAATCTGCTTAGTTTCGCAGCTACGCACGCTCAAAATTACGTCGGCATGGTCGCAAATGACGCCATTTCTCGACAGGTAATGGCGTAAGTGGTGTCAGCAAGGCACACTCGAAGTTATAATTGGCGAATGCAAGATTATTTTTATGCTTGCCCTATTAAACTATTTAATTCCTTGGCAATGAAACTGTTGAGATTGCGAAACCTGGCTTTGCGGCACTCCCTCAATCACAAATAGAAGTACTGGGTACTGCTTCGAAAGTGATTTGTTAAGCTAATACCGCTTACGCCATTACGCGTATCTGTCGGGCTATAACGTCATTTGTGAAGATGCCGCCGTAATTTTGACCGCCTGTAGTTCCGAAACTAAGCACAATTTTGAATTTCTTCAAACAAACTTTCTTCTTCCAAAGTTGTAATGGTTACAACTTCCGATTTTTTATACACCAAGCCTCTGCAGAAGCAGATGTTATTAATATTGAAGGGTGAAAAGTATGTGATTGGACCGGGAATCAAACCTGGGACCTTTGTGTTGCCGTCCGTATGAGTGGTTAGCTTAGTGGGACGGCAACCCAAAGGTCGCGGCTTCGAACTCCGGTCCTGTCACATACTTTTCACTCTTCGATATTAAAAACTCAGTTCTTGTTTTGATGTAAATAATAACCTCCTACAGTTTGCACCATTATTTCGGTGATACTCTGTATATATACACAAGGTTAATTCAGTTAAGATGGGACGATTTGACCATGGTCCTATTCCGCTCCAGGAGTACACAGAGCCACCGTCGTAGGTATGATGTAGCATAACCAGTGTGGTGTCTCTGTAGGTAGAGTGTGATGTTCCTACGTTCCCGCTATGGCATCGAAAGTTCCTAATATATGGCGGGGGTACATAGTTTCACTTTCCGTAGAAATGTACAGTCTCTCAAGAATAGTGCAACGGTGTAAAAGCATGTAGCGTCTATGGCGAATTATTCAAAATCATAAAAATGGGTTCCTTCCAAAAGTGCTTTGTCCGAAAAAATTACGCAGACAGCGGGTACAGCCAGCACAGACCGCCGACGTAGTGCAACGGGTAAGGATGGAGGTGATAAAAGAAAATCCATAAACGCAGCGCAGCCTCAGTAGCCACGCAGCGATGTCCCAATCCACCCATGACGCGTTATTCACGACAATTTATCATCCCAACTCATATCAAGGAACGGACCTCAACGAAAAAAAATAAAATGAAAAATAAGCGCTACCTTGCGTGGCAGTAGGTGTTTACTCTAGAGGAAGCCGGGTTATTCCACGCCAAATCGTACAGCTGAAATGCCATTTTACACCCGACCATCTACGATTTGAATGAAATTTTGTATACAGCATCTACAGACAAATATAAGAACCCGTATTTTTTATTTTGCCCATATTATCTCTCGTTTGGTTTTGACAGCTTTCGAAAGATAACTTTGCCCGACGATTTTTTGTATGTTGCGATCAATGAACGGCACGGCACGTCACTCCGAACTTCAACTCAGCACCACAAGGCCACGTTTGACTCAAATGTATTCAAATTCTCCATACCAAATGTAAATTTCATGAGGATTTCAAAAATCAGGACTAAAATGGCATAATTATAATTCTAAATCATGAAATTTAGTTTCAAAATGGCGGCAATCGAATTTTTCAAAGGTATTTACTAAATACCTTTGAAATTTACTACTTTGAATACTACATATTTACTCCGTGTACATTTCTTCTGTAAGGGAATTCAGTGAATAAATTTCAGTTAAGGGAGTATATAATGTCCTATTATGAGAATAAAAAATATGTGTGGGTTTTTGCTGTTAACAGCCTACAGAGCGCAGACGATAGACGATAGCATAGACGACGACGTCATTCAATAGATGACCGTAGGTTTTATAGTACGGGCGATACACCATAGATCTTACAAAATACTGCATTTCGTAAAAGAAGCACGGCACTTGGTACTGGAGTAGTAGTTTCCAATAGAATTTCAGTACGATACCCCATAAAAATATCCCTTAAAAACCAA
>JAGDQP010009697.1:29140-39791 GCA_022664845.1 Lepisma saccharinum | reverse complement strand
TTATGAAAGGCCACCATTTTGGTTTTTAAGGGATATTTTTATGGGGTCTCGTACTGAAATAGTTTCTATTGGAAACTACTACTCCAGTACCAAGTGCCGTGCTTCTTTTACGAAATGCAGTATTTTGTAAGATCTATGGTGTATCGCCCGTACTATAAAACCTACGGTCATCTATTGAATAACGCGCTCTGTAGGCTGTTAACAGCAAAAACCCACACATATTTTTTATTCTCATAATAGGACATTATATACTCTCTTAACTGAAATTTATTCATTGAATTCCCCGCTTACAGAAGAAAGGTACACGGAATTTAGAAAATACCTTTGAAAAATTCGATTGCCGCCATTTTGAAACTAAATTTCATGGTTTAGAATTATAATTATGCCATTTTAGTCCTGATTTTTGAAATCCTCATGAAATTTACATTTGGTATGGAGAATTTGAATACATTTGAGTCAAACGTGGCCTTGTGGTGCTGAGTTGAAGTTCATTCATCGCAGCATACAAAAAATCGTCGGGCAGAGTTATCTTTCGAAAGCTGTCAAAACCAAACCAGAGCTAATATGGGCAAAATAAAAAATATCGGTTCTTATATCTGTATACAGATGCTGTACACAAAATTTCATTGAAATTGGAGATGGTGGGCTGACACCCCTGTACGATTTGGCGTGGAATGACCCAGCCCATTAACACAAACAAACCACGCAATTAACTAGTGACCAAAAGGACAAAAATCGTTTAAGAAGTTCATCCGGAAAAACTGAAAAATTATCGAAAGATTTCTGTGTTAGCTGTCGGTTTCTTTGCCCGTAGCCGTCACTATTTTTCCATGGAGAGCAGTACTACCAGGCGATACATTTCAGCAGTACTGTCGTGGACCACGTTTCCGGTTAAAACAATACTCGTTTGTATGGTGCAGAGCAATCTAACGTCTGGATTCACACGTATAAGGCGTGCAGCCATACTGCTCGATCTTTTAACACTTACTACAGCAGAGAGGAGGCTGAGACGGTTATCCGTATCATCCTGTTTTCGTCACTCCCTGCAGTGGAAGTTGCGGTGCCGAGCCATAGGACAATGAACACCACTGCTGGTGGCGGAAGGGAATTTTATCATAAAAACTGAATCAACCTTCTGTTTATACACATTTATATTTATATAGGGTATTTCCACGTAAATGTCAATCTTGAAGAAAAATTAAATGTATTAGAAAATTACAAACTATATGCCATTTGAAAGCTATGTTATTTTCCAGAACAGTATTAAGTTTTTAAGTTTATCAACAATTTCAATGTTAATTAGCTAATTTAATTTACATGGCATATTTTACCGCAAACCGAGTATTTTGACTAGCTCACCTTCATGATTTTACCCAGGACCTAATTATTAAGCATTAGCTCAAAAAATGACATGGCATAATTTTCAGAATCTATTTTTAACATTCCTAGCACAAGTACTGAACTAAATTAAATAACTTAAGTTTTTCAATCACTTTTACAATAAGCCTGTTTGTCTATATTAGTCCGCAACTTTTAAAACTTGCAAAAAGTCTGTCCTACATAACAACTTCAATTTGATTGTTCGTTTGTTTTTTGTTTTTGTTTTTTATTTATATTTTTTTTTTTTCTTTAAATCTGGATTTTCTGCTTACAAGTAAAGAACTTTGAAATGACTTGAAAATTTTTACCATATCGCCTACCATTGTTAAGCAACAACAGATTCCGGAGTGACATGCTCTGGAGCCGAACTGACTTTTATTATCGTTCTGGACTTACTTTTGTTTTCAACAAGTTTGAAAATGCATGTGATTACACTATTTACAACCAGTGTTGCAAGATGGAGGTAAATTTCCCACGACGCAGGAAAAAATTCTCAAATTTTGCAGATAGGGGAAAATGGGAATATATCATCATATTCAATCATTTTCTGTCCACTGCTGGATGAAGGCCTCCCCCTTTTCTTTCCACATATGTCGGTTTGCTGCTATTCTCATCCATGTTACTACTGGTCGGCGCTACAGCCCTTAGAGGGCCTTGACCTCCCTAACCACTCTCCTCCATTCTTCTCGGTTCTTTACTTTCTTTCTCCAGCCCTTGATGCCTAGTTTTTTAGATCATCTTCCATGTCATCTTCTCCTGGGCCTTCCTCTTCTCTTTCGGCCATCTGGTTTCCCTATAATCACCTTCTTAGTCGTTCTATTGTCGTTCATTCGCTGTATATGCCCTGTCCATCTTAATCTTACTTGTTTGATTCTTACAATATTTAGTTGCTCGTACAGTTCCTGTAGTTCTAAATTTGTTCTAATCCGCCAAGTGTTGTTCTCTCTTATTGGCCCATATATTTTCCGCAGGATCTTTCTTTCCCACCTCACTAACCATTCTTCCTCTCTCGTCAACATTACAAAACTCTCCGACCCATACATGACTATTGGTTTTAGTGTCGTATTGTACAGGCTTAGTTTTGTTGTTCTGCTGACGTTCTTAACTTTGAATACGTTCTGTAATGCACAATAGCATTTGTTTCCACTTATTATTCTTTCTTGTATGTCTACCGATGTTTTATTGTCTTCAGTAATTAATGTACCTAGGTATTTACATTTTCTCGTTCTTTATATTGTATGACCATTCATATCTATGCCCTCTTCTTCTTTGGTCCTTCTGGAATCTTCCAGTTTCATATATTTTGCTTTGTTTATATTTATTTCTAATCCAATTTCTTTCGCTCTATTTTCCAATACATTGTAATTTTCTTCTAGTGTGGGTCTGTTTCTTGCTAGGATTGCAATGTCATCCGCATATGCCAGAATGTGTGCCGATCTGTTTAAAATGGTTCCTCCTGGGTTAATCGGTAGTAGACGTATTACTTTTCCTAGCGATATGTTAAAAAACATTGTTGAAATTACATCGAATTGTCTTAAACCCTCTCTTAACTTTGAACTCTTCTGACAGGTCTTGTTCTATTCTTACATTACACTTCGTACTTTTCTTGGTCATTTTTGATAAGTTGATTAGTTTTTTGGAAATCCCAAATCCTTCCATTACCTCGAATATCTTGTTTCTATACAGACTGTCATATGCTTGCTTAAAATCTACATACATCTGGTACAGTGGTTTATCATACTCGTAAAATTTCTCTAGTATTTGACGTAGTGTGAAAATTTGATCTATTGTTGAACGTTGATTCCTGAATCATGCCTGATAATCTCCTATTATGTCTTCTGCCCAGTGCTTTCCTCGGTAGTTTTCACAATCTGCCTTACCTCCTTTCTTGTGTATCGGGTGTATTAAACCCAAGGACCAACCCTCCGGCATTTTCTCTGTTTCCCACACTTCTTTTATTAACTCGTGTAATGTTCTTGCCACCACTTTGCCACCTGACTTCAGTAATTCTGATTCTATAATACCATCCTCGCCGGGTGCTTTGTTATTTTTTAGCTTTAGCATTTCTTTCCCCTGAGGTGTTTTCTCTTTTCTTCTCCCTCGTGTTTCTCTTCTTCTATATCTTTTCCATTTAATAGTTCATAGAAGTATTATTACCATCTCTCTAATGCCTTCTTTTTCCCTATAAAGTTTCCTTGTTTATCTTTGTAGAACACTGCTCTAGGTTGGAATCCTTTCCTCATTTCCCTTGTTCTCTCATAAAATTTTCTGATTTCCTGTTGGCATTTCATTTCGTCTAGCTCTTCGATCCTCTTCTTCTCATATTCTCTCTTATTCCTTTTATACATTTTGTTTGCTATTCTTCGTTTTTCCATGTACTCGTTCACCACTTGTCTTGCCCGTCTCTGCAGCATTCTATTTCGGGCTTCATTCCGTTCTTTTATCGCTGCTTCACATTCTGCGTCAAACCAATCTACTTTCCTCTCCCGTTTCTTTTTTCCTAAGGCCTCTTCCGCTGTGTTATTAATGCTGTCTTTGAATATGTTTTATTTCCTTTCCCAGTTACCTTCTCTCCATGCTTCCCTTTCTGTATCCAGCTTTTCCTCTAATTTCCTCTTGTATTTGTCCCGTAATTCTCTATCTTTCTTTCATTCCTTCCATGTTATGTTTTCCGTTTCCCTCCTTTGCTGATTTACGCTGTATCTATTTTATTACCTATATGTAACCCTCACTAGGAAGTGATCCGTGTCCCCATCTGCTACCTATTTTCATTACGTCCGCTGCATGTCGTTTATTTATTATGATATGGTTTATTTGGTTCCTTGTGTTACCATCCGGCGAAACCCATGTTTCTTTATGTATATCTTTCCTAGGTTCTAATGTGCTTTTTATGATCATGTTTCTCCCACTGGCAAAGTCTATTAGCCTTAATCTGTTGTCATTACTGTTATCGTGTAGGTTTTTTTCCTATCGTGTTTCTGTAAATCTCTTCTTTCCCTATTTTAGCATTAAGGTCTCTTAATATTATTCTGAACATCGTATCTTTGAAATTTGCTTACTTCTTCTTCTAATTTGGTATAAAATTCTTGTTTTCTTCCGGGGCTGTTTCTTCGGTGGGGCATACACACTAAACATGGTCGTATTGAAGAATCTTCCTGAAGAATCCTGAAGCTACACATCCTGTCGTTGATTGGCGAGAAGTTCATTACTTGTGCCTGTAGTGTCTTTTGTACCAAAAATCCTGTGCCTTTGCTGCCTGTATTTCCTCCACTGTACATCAACACGTGGTTTCCTTGTGTAAATATTCCATACCCTTACATCTTACTTCCTGTAATGAAGCGATGTTCACTATGTATTTTTCCAGCTCTTCTCTTATGACTCTTAATTTCCCAGGTTTCTTTAAGGCTCTAAGGTTCCATGTGGCAAATACTATATCTATTTTCCTTTTCATTATCCTCTTCTTTTGCCGTTCCGATTCCGAGACTGGGTTAGGAGACGGTAAGGTTGTAAGATTTACGCGCAACCTCCAACATGGAGGACTAGGATTTTTCTGTCGGAGTTTTCTCCCTTATCCGGATTGTCCGCGACTGCTTATTTGTCAGGTGGTATACCTGCTTAGTTCGCAGCTAACCACAATATCTGGAGGTCCTTACACTTTTATGGCCCCGAGTCCTCATCCAAGTAGCTCCTGAAAAACGCTTGATTTCATCAACCCATCTTGCATGTGCACGTCGTCTCCGTCGTTTCTTTTCTCTGGGAATCCAATGTAGTACATTTATCGTCCATCTTCCATCTGTTCGTCTAGCTATGTGACCAGCCCATCTCCACTTCATCTTCTTCGCAGTCTTGATTACATCCTCTACCTTTGTTTGTGCGCGAATCCATTCATTTGTCTTCCTGTCCCTCCCGGTTATTCCTTGCATGCATCTCTCCATTGCTCTTTGGGTGATTCTTAATCTTTGAGTCGTTTGCGCATTCAAAGTTCGAGTTTCACAGCCGTGCATCATTACAGGTAAGACACACTTATCACAAACTTTACGCTTCAGATACATTGGTAGTTTGCTCTTGAAAATAAAGTGTAGTTTTCCAAACGAACTTCACGCCATTTTACATCTTCTATTTATTTCATCAGTCAAGTTGGCATTCGATGTTTTGAGCTGCCCTAGGTAAACATACTCATCAACTATGCCTATTGTCTCTCCGTGAATCTTTCTCCGTTTCCTTCTTTGCAGCATGTTGATTGTACATTAGTTTTATTTACTTAAATTCATATTAAGGTCTATTTCCGAACTCTCATTACACAGCTCTTCCATTCTGGTTTTAGTTCTTCTGCACTTAAAGCAAACACGACTATATCATCAGCGAACCGTAGGTGAAGATGACATTCGTCATTAATTTTTATTCCAACTTCATCCCAGTTTAAATTATGGAACACACCCTCCTGGACAGTTGAAAACAGTTCTGAAGAAAATGAATCTCCTTGCTTCCCCCCCCCCTTTTTTTTTTGATGCAGTCTAATGACAGATGTGGCAGTCGAGTAAATGTTTCGCAGTAACTTGATGTATGCACTTTCGATGCCTTGATGTTCAAGTGATTTAAGTACTGCTGCCAAGGAGACCGAATCGGAAGGTTTTTCAAAATAAATGAATCTTAGACAAAGTGGAAGTTCATATTCATTAGTCCTTTCCATAACTTCACTCAATGCTTGTATATGATCCATTGTGCTGAATCCACGACGAATCCGACCTGTTCCCCTTGACTGCTTAAAATCTGACTATCGTTCAATTCGATTCAAAATAACTTTGGTGAATATATTTTAAAGCACTGACAGTAAACTAACTAGTCTGTAGTTTTCGACGCGTTCTTTCTTCCCTTTCTTGTACAACAAAATGATAATAGCATTATTCCATCTTGACGGTATTCTCTCTTCCTCAAGCACATTGACAATAATTTGGCAAGTTCCTCTTTTATCTTTTTACCTTCCCATTAAACATCTCTGCTGCGAGTACATCTTTGTTTTAGGTTCTTCATCCCTCGAAGTACTTTATCCACTTCTTCTTTCATTACGTCTGGTGCTTCTACATCATTTTCTTCTGAATCTTCATTTCCTAGTTCTTCTTCGGAGTAGTACAACTATCTGTAGAAATTTTCAAACACTTTTATAACTTCCTTCTTATTTCGTGTTTGGTCTCTTAACTGTAGTGTTTTGCTTTCTTCCTATCAAGAGCTGCTCTTTGGTTTTCTTCAGGCTCTTGTTTCCCTCGATTGTATTTCTAACAAGATATTCGTTGTATCTTCGTACATCCAATCTTATTTTCTTCCTTACGGTTTTATTTAGTTCTATGTACTCAATCCTCTTTATATAATTTTCCTCTTTTTTTTCATTTCCCTTCTTTTCTTCATCAAAAGTTTCTTCTGAGATTTTCCTTTCTTTTTGATGCCTGCTATTTCCTTGGCTGTCTCTCTTATAATCCAGTCAGTATTTCATTTCTGCTATTGATGTAGTGTTTATCTTACTAACTCCTCCAAGGGGCTGAATCTGTTGCTTAGTTTTATCTTGAATATGTGTTTGTGTTTCCCTAGATTTTCCAGATCTAAATGTTGCGGTTTTCCTCTGATAAGCTTCTTTCTCTTAAGTCGAGCTTTTAGTTTCAGCTTAAATTTTGCCATCCTGTGATCACTCGAGATTTTGAAACTGTTCAAAACAGACATGTCTTGCAGAATTTTTCTGTTATTCGATAAAACATCGTCTACTTCGCTTTTAGTCCCATTTGGGTTTTTCCATGTACACTTCCTCTGGGGCGGCCACTTAAAAAATGTATTGGAAATGAAGAGTCTGTTGGCTCCTGAGAATTCCACTAACTTCTCACCTCTCTTGTTTTGTTTTTTTCCCCCAAAATCCAAAATTTCCCACTTTCGTGTCATTGTTCTGCTTAGTTCCTACTTCCGCATTGAAATCTCACCTTACAATTTTATAATGCGATTTGCTACTATCCAAAATCTATATTTCTTCGTATAGGTCTTCGACTTCCTCCTTCGGATGTGACGTTGTTGGAGCATATATTTCACATTTGTATAATTTACAAACTGTATCTTTTGTTTATCTTTATTAGTACTCGTGCGATTCTATCTGAAATTCCTTCAATTTCTGTGATCTGCCAACGCCCGTCGGTTTTCCATTCCCTATTCCTTTGAAGTAGAACGTGTGCCATCCGGTAGTTCCAACTGTTCTTCATTCTTCCTGCACACTTCTGATAGTCCTATCATGTCCAGCTAATCCTCGTAAGTTCTCTCTCCGATTCTTCTAATTTCTCCTCTCCTGCAAGTAACTGACAGTTCAGAGTCACCACGTATAGATCCGTTCGAGTTGCAGTGTTGGTGCCCTGGCAGTCTACAATCTAAACCCAGGTATTTTGACCCTTTGACTTCCTGCATGGCGGAGAGGTGCATACATTTGACTCACCACGCTCTTTGCTAAAGCGGGTGAGTGAGCAGCCCATCCATGTTCGTTCGCCAAGCAGTTGGTTCTGTACTAACAGATCTTACGATGTGAACGTACATATTTAGTGGCAAAAGTCTTTTGGGCCGAAAGTCCCGGTTTCCCGGTTATATATAGAGAGACCCCTTAATTCCTCTTGCTAAGATATAAGGGAACCGACCGGGGTAGACGCCTAATGTCCAATCCATACGTTCACGTCGTGGGGCCTGTTAGTACCCAATAAACTGCTTGGTGAACGAACATGGATGGGCTGTTCACCGACCCGCATTACCTGAAAGCGTGGTGAGTCAAATGTCAGCACCCCTCCTTTCTTTACATACGATGGTACAAGCAAGGAAACAGCCTCGGAGGACCTCATTGCCCGAAGGACCTCATTGCCCGAAGGACGGAATGCAGCTGGCAACGGCAGCGGTCAGTCCTGCAGGAAGTCAGAGGGTTAAAATGCCCGGGTTTGGACTGTAGACTGCCAGGACACCGACACGGCAACTCGAACCGACCTATATGTGGCGACCCTCAACTGTCAGTCACTTGCAGGAGAGGACAAATTAGAAGAACTGCAGAATGAACTTAAGAGGATTAAGTGGGACATCATAGGACTATCAGAAGTGTGCAGGAAGAATGAAGAACAGTTGGAACTACCGTCAGGGCACACGTTCTACTACAAAGGAACAGAAACTGGAAAAGCGACAGGCGTTGGCTTTATAATTAATAAAGACCTGAAGTCACGAATCACAGAAATTGAAGGAATTTCAGATAGAATCGCATGGGTAGTAATAAAGATAAACAAGAGATACAGTATGGAAATTATACAAGTGTATGCTCCAACAACGTCAAATCCGGAGGAGGAAGTCGAAGACCTATACGAGGAGAAACAGAAGATTTTGGATAGTAGCAAATCGCATTACAAAATTGTAATGGGAGACTTCAATGCGAAAGTAGGAACCAAGTAGAGCAGACACACGAAAGTGGGAAACTTTGGATTTGGCAAAAGAAACAAGAGAGGAGAGAAATTACTGGAATTCTCAGAAGCCAACAAACTGTTGATTACCAATACATTTTTCAAGAAACCGCCCCAGAGGAAGTGGACATGGAAAGGCCCAAAGGGGACCCAAAACGAAATGGACTACGTTCTATCAAATAACAGGGGAATTCTGCAAGACGTGTTTGTTCTGAACAGTTTCAAAATCTCGAGTGACCATAGGATGGTGAGATGTAAGCTGAAACTAAATACTAGACTTGAGAGAAAGAAGCTTATCAGAGGAAAACCGTCAGTTTTAGATCTAGAAAATCTTGGAAAACACAGACAGACATTCGAGGTAGAACTAAGCAACAGATTCAGCGCCTTGGAAGAGTTAGAGGATGAAGAAGACATCGATAGCAGAAATAAAATACCGACTGAGATAATAAGAGAAACAGCCAAGGAGATAGCAGGTACCAGAAAGAAAAAAGAGAGCAAAATCTCAGAAGAAACTAAACTCTTGATGAAGAAAAGCAGGGAAATGAAAGAAGAGGAAAATTGCATAAAGAGGATTGAGTACATAGAATTAAATAAAACAGTAAGGAAGAAAATAAGAGAGAACGTGCGAAGATATAACGAAAATCTTGTTAGAAATACAATAGAGGAAAACAAGAGTTTGAAGAAAACCAAACATCAGCTCATTATAGGGAAAAAGCAAATAATTGCAGTTAAGAGACCAGACGGGACCGTAACACGAAATCAGGAAGAAATTATAAACATATTTGAAAATTTTTACACAGAATTGTACTACTCCGAGGAAGAGCTAGGAAATGAAGACTCAGAAGAAAATGATGTAGAAGTCCCAGACGTAATGAAAGAAGTGGATAAAGTACTTCGAGGGATGAAGAACGGAAAATCACCGGAGAAGATGGACTCACAGCAGAGATGTTTAAATGCGGAGGTGAAAAAATGAAAGGGGAACTTGCCAAATTATTCTCTATGTGCCTTAGGAAGAGAGAAATACCCTCAAGTTGGAACAATGCCTTTATCATTTTGTTGTACAAGAAAGGGGACAAAGAAAGCGTCGAAAACTACAGCCCAATTAGTTTACTGTCAGTCCTATACAAAATGTTCACCAAAGTTATTTTGAATCGTATTGAACGAGACTTAGATTTTAACCAGGGAAGGGAACAAGCCGGATTTCGTCATGGATTTAGCACAATGGACCACATACAAACAATGAATGAATTTATGGAAAAAACTAATGAATATGAACTTCCACTATGTTTGGGATTCATAGATTTTGAAAAAGCTCTCGATTAGGTCTCCTTGTCAGCCGTATTTAAATCACTTGAACATCAAGGCATCGAAAGTGCATACATCAAGTTACTGAGAAACATTTACCCGACTGCCACTTCTGTCATTAGACTGCATCAAGACAGTGAAAAATTTAAAGTTGGAAAAGGGGTAAGGCAAGGAGATTCAATTTCTCCAAAACTGTTTTGTGCGGTACTGGAGAGAGTGTTCGAAAATTTAAACTGGGATGAAGTGGGAATTAAAATTAATAGCGAATATCTTCATCACCTACGGTTCGCTGATGATATAGTCCTGTTTGCTTTAAGTGCAGAAGAACTACAAACCAGAGTGGAAGAACTGAGTAACGAGAGTTCGAAAATAGGCCTTAAAATGAACTTAAGTAAAACAAAAGTAATGTACAACCAACATGCTGCAAAGAAGGAAGTGAAGATTAATGGAGTGACAATATGCATATTTGATGAGTATGTTTACCTAGGGCAGCTTAAAACATCGAATGC
>JAGDQP010009697.1:1124-28740 GCA_022664845.1 Lepisma saccharinum | reverse complement strand
ATATCAGCAGATCGAGATATGTGGAAAGAAAAGAGGGAGGCCTTCATCTAGAAGTGGATAGAAAACGGCTGAATATGATGATGATGATATATAAGGTAAATTTAAGACAAATAAAGGAGAAAAAAGGATAATACTTACAGCTTACTTTCACATTCGATCACACATATTCACATGTACACATAAAAAGTCCCTTTATTTCGTGTTTTCACACTTTTTCAAGTAGAGAGGAAGAGAGCGAAGTTCAGATGTTCACAAAGTACAAGTTTGAAGAGACAGTGAACACGTGAACTTCGCTCTCTTCCTCTCTACTTGAAAAAGTGTGAATACACGAAATATAGTGACTTTTTTATGTGTACATGTGAATATGTGTGATCTAATGCGAAACTAAGCTGTACGTATTATCTTTTTTTCTCCTTCATTTGTCTTAAATTTACCTTAAATTGCCTTCCCGGCTTTCCTTTGTACTAGTTTTATATCTATATATATATATATATATATATATGTCACTAACACATAGAAAAGCAGGTATTACTTAAAGCTTGTTGTTGTATAGGTGAACATACGCACACACTAACACTTATAAGAACAGAAATCTTGAATATTTCGGTGATTTCACCTTCTTCTTGCTCGGAGATTGAGGATAGAAAAGACTAAGACAGCAGTGGCGCCACGTCGCGGACGACGCATCGAGTTTGGAGAACAGTTATATAGCGCATTAGTTTGCGGAGGGTGGAAAAATTGGCAACTGTACAGCGTGTAAGTTCGAGAGGGAAATGTGGATGGAAACGTGTTGAAAAAGAAGAGCAAACCGGTGTTTTAGACTTACTGAAGGTTAAGGCCAGGATACATTAAACCACGAATAAAGGCGCCATCCCACAGGCGGCACGTTGAGGTGCTAGTCTTAGGGGATAAAATGTGGATTATGGCAACCAGGAAAGATAGATCAAAAGTGATGTGAGACTCCGTGTGTAGGTAGACTGGAGCATCGGTTTGTTGACAGTACAGAAGTGACGATGGTTATTAATATGAATGTTAAGAGCATCTACTGAAGGCCAATTTTCAAATTCCAAGTATTTTCAGGTTTTCCAGGTCTATTTTACTACTTTCTCCAGGCCATTAATTTATATTTTTCTCCTTGCAAACAAAAAAACAAAAATTGTTTATTAATTAAAAGACGCATATACCAAGCACATACTATTTTCTTAAGTCATTATAGAACGTGAAAAATATATTTATGTACTAACTAAAATGTACGCATTCAAAAGAATTCAAAACACGAAAAAAAAAAAAATAGAGTATTTCCTATCAGAAGGTGGTTGAGAAAATTGTGCAGTAACAAACAAACAAAAAATACAACCTAAATGAATGATTCGTATTTTTTAATAAAATTTCAACGAAAAATCAATTCAGATCCAAATTTAACGAAATGTAAGTTACCTTTCTGCATCTTTAGTTGAAACTAATCAAATCGATACTTAAAAAAAGTGCATTCAACAAGAGTATAATTCATGTGAATGTACCAACCCAGCTTCGAAGCACATTTCAATTCACATGATCACATTTTATTGCATATTCTTTTTGATGGGGAATGGCCAGTTACTTTATTTACACAAATGTATTTATATCATGTATTATTAATTTATAGGAATTTTTTCTAGCAAATAAATAAAGTATGTTTATTTTATCAATTACCCGACTAAGATATAGTTGCCTAAACACTAAGCACAGACGTGTTAAAATTCGAAATGGGATAATCTCGAATAAATAAGTGAGAACCTAAGAAAAGTGTAGCTCAGTAAATTAGCTGGTCGTAGTATTTATATTATTTAACATACAATCTAATCTCGCAAAAAACTTAACATATACTTAAATTATGTCTCAACGATGGCCTGAGGACTGAGCAAGTGACGTTCCGAAACTATCCAATTCATATTGAAGTAACTACTTAAGAGGGCGACATTAAAGACTTTAAGGTGAGTCATAATAGTTGTAATTGGGTCATCGGTGCGCTTAAAATGGCTTTATTTGAATTCAAGTATTTCACAAAATATATATTGAAATTAAGAAACTTCACAACTTAGTTTAACATCGGACATTGATGCTCTGATTTTCTCCTCACTTCAACTCTTATTCTCTACTGTAACCGTGCATGTCTTGTTTTATTTTCTAATTGGGTTAATGTGCTTATGTACAGAGAAAATCAGAGAATCAATTAGAAAGACATCAGCTCGGGTACCCTCGGCGTCGCCACATCTGTACTCACAAAAATCTGACAGCTTCGTACAAACAATAATTATTTTAAATGCCTCATTCTGTGACCTTAAGTTTACAATATCAATAAAGTTTATTTAAAATGTTTACATAGTGAAAATTTAAGTTAAAAATAATGACTTCAAAAATATCCTGGTTTCTGTTGTTCGAATTCCAGTTGTGTTTTTTTTTTTGTTTTTTTTAGGTTCAAAATAAAATTCCTGGCTAATTGCAGGTTTTTCAGGTCAGTAGACACCCTGTGAACGGAAGTACTGAGGGTGTTGTTTTCAAAAGTGCTGTCCACGTCAAGGAATGTAACTCCTTTGTTACAGATGGACCAAGTGAATTGGACAACACGGAATTGGTTCAGCTGTTCTAGGAATGTGTTGAGACAGGTTTCACCATGAGTCTATTCCTCATTCCAACATTTCTCATGCCCATGGCTTACCAGCTTTGCAATTCTTCCTTAACCAGAGACCCAAATCTCATATCCCAACCACAGTTTTCCATCTTAACCTTGCGAACATGGTTCTCACATGTAACAACTTCACCTTTGATGACAAACACTACCTTCAGATCTGAGGCAAAGCCATGGGAACGAGAATAGCATCTTCCTACGCTAATCTGTTTATAGGCAAGTTCGAACATGATTTTCTGCAAACTCAGCCTTTGACCCCACTACTTTGGATAAGATTCTTGGATGATATCCTGATGTTATATACTCATGCTGAAACAACTCTCAACACGTTCCTAGAATAGCAGAACTAATTTCCGTGTTGTACAGTTCACTTGGTCCATCTCTAATAAAACAGTCACATTCCTAGACGTGGACATCACTTTAGAAGACAACACCCTCAGTACTTCCGTTCACAAAAAACCTATCAACCATATGGAATATTTACACTACTCAAGTTTCCACTCTTACCACACCAAGAAAGCGATTCCTTTCTCCCTTGGATTCCGAGGACAACGCCTGAATTCCACCACATCTGCGACTGAAACGTACAATGCCCCCTGAAGGCTCTAGTCAACCGTGGCTACCCATCTAACCTTGTAATCTAACAGATTCGCCGTGCCTTCTTACACATTCAACCCACTCAAACCTCCACTAATCCCAACCCAGTTCCGTCCTAAACTAACCAAAATCAAGCAAATCCTATACTCTCATATACACATTCTCCAATCTGACCCAGACCCCACCAAACCGAGATTAGTTTTCAGCATCCCCCTACTCTTACAAACATCTCGGTCGGTACGAATCTTTCCTCGCCACCACCCAAACCTGGCGCCCATATATGCAAGAGACCCAGATGTAGGACCTGCTCCATTTTCATCACTTCTCCCACGGTCACTATCAATACTGCTAGTGGCCGGTACACCCTAAATCCCAAGGGTGCCACACCTCTAATGTAATATACATTCTAACCTGCAAGTGATGCCAACCTGTGATGCCTTTTATGTGGAGAAACAGGTGGTCCTCTTAACGTATTAACAACCATCGTCACTTCTGCACCGAATGCTCAGTCTCCCTACACGCAGAGTCTCACAACACCAATTTTGAACTATCTTTCCTGGTTCCCATAATACACATTTTACCCCCTACGACCAGTACCTCAACTTTGCCTTCCACAATTACCTCCAGAACTTACCCGGTGTGCAATTGCCAATTTTTCCACGCTCCACAAATCCATGCGCTATATAACAGTCAATTGTTCTCCAAACTCGATGCGTCGTCCGCTACGTGGCGCCACTTTCGTCTTAGATTTTATTCTACTGACGTGTGTGTCTTACTCTCCGAGCAACAATAAGGTGAAATCACCGAAATATTCAAGATTCCTGTACTAGTGTGTGCCTATGTTCACCTATAGAACAACAAGTTGTAAATAATCCCTTCTTTCTTATCATAATTTTACCTTAAATTGCCCTCCCGGCTACCTTTGTGTTAGCGATTCACTACTGGATGGAAGAGGGAGGGAGGAGTTAGTCTACTGCTCCCATGCTGAACGGACATATTGGGAGAGGAGTGCTGAAACTCTCAACTGTGATCGCCACTGTATTTTATTCACAGCAACTATCCAATTGTCTTCACGATGCTGGGTCAACACCGAAATTTTCAGCCCCCATCGGGAATATATATATAATAATAATAATAAATCACAGCCATATTCAATCCACTAGTGGATGAGGCCTCTCCCCGAAGGGAGGAGTTGGTCTATATATATATATATATATATATATATATATATATATATATATATAAATGGTAAAAAGGGAGAAAAAGGTACTTTCCATATATATATACATATATGGTGACAAGTAAGAAAGATATTTACAGCGTATATGTTCCGTAGAAAAATACACACACACACACGTACACAACACTAATTTCCACATAGTTTTTTTTGCAATATTTCGATATTAATATCGTAGACTTGCTGTAGAGGAAGAGAGACGAACACACGTGGATAGAACAAAAGACTAGGACGACAGCAGCGACACGTAACGGACGGTGCATCGTCTGAAGAACAGTTGAATGCTGAATGGCGCATGGAAGAATTGACAATTGTACAGCGTGTAAGTACTGGATAGAATTGTGGAAGGAAAAGTGTTGAAAATGCAGAGAAAACGGGTTAGAGTTATTGAAGGTTAAGTCCAGGATACATTTTCGCGCTCAAACCGTGAATAAAGGCCCCTTCCCACAGACGGTGTGTTGAGATGCTGGTCGTAGGGGGTAAAATGTGAATTATGGCAGCCAGGAAAGATACGTCAAAATATGTGTTGTGAGACTCGGTGTGTAAGGAGACTGGGGCATCCGGTTTGTTAATAGTGCAAAAGTGGTGATGGTTATTAATACGAACGTTGAGAGGTCCACCTGTTTGCCCTCACATAAAAGGCTTCACAAAATTTGCAAATTTGGATGTGTATAACGTTAGAGGTGTGGCATGTACCTGTAAAATATTATAAGAGGGACAAATATTATTATGTATGGGGTAAGTGAAGTATCTATAAATCAATTGAATTCCACAGCAAACAGAATTAGTATGCGGCCGAATAGAGTAAATGGAGTTCATGACTCAATTGACGAGGGAATATCTAAAGTGCATCCCTTACCACATAAAACAGTAATGAACGTAAGAACAAATCTCAGATTTCGGTTAATACATGTCACTGTATTTAATTCAAAGAATCACTTTGCTAAACTTTGATAGGTACGGTAGTATATAACAATGAACATCATGGTATATGTACATTGTCGTATAGCACGTGCAGAAATCCAGATTTTCGTAGACATCTTTAGATTACGTTCTTAGCACTAACTAAGTACATATTACCTAATTTCAGATGAACCGCGCAAATATTCCAACTCACAATTATTATAGTTAACGTGAAATTCGTCCTTAACTGTACAAGATATTCGATATCAGCTTCCAAATAACTCATAAGTTGATACGATGAATTATCCAAAGTAGAAAAGTATGATTGCAACCATTTATAAAGAAATAACCAGTATATTGCAATATGTTCAATGCATCAGATCTCTTAAGTCTGTTTTTTTTCCTACCATCATTAATTAAGATAATGTTTGCCCTAAGTTAGTTTGCTGAAAAAGTATAACATTACATAAACCTTCATAATTCATCTCTTACAAATTCACAGCGTCCTCCTTGGAAAAGAAGCTTTCTTCATACAATTACAATAAACATAGTAATCCAAACTAATCTCAACTGGAGAAATTAAACATAAAATCTTAAATTAATTACATAACATAATATCAGACATTCATAACATTAATTAAACATAAATGTTCATTTGGTACTTCATCAAACACTCATACAGCACACATGCACTCACAAAATTCATTCATGCTGAAACATATATAAATCCTTATGTAAAACATTTTTAACAAGTCACCTAGAACAATTATGAAGTATTCTCATGATTCGACATACCATTTCTTTTTATTATTATTATTTTTTTTATCACATCCAAATGCAGCGCACTTATAATGTTTTTGTACATCCTTGACTACTTCAGTCACAAAACCTTTCTGAAGCCTGAAGCCTTTTTTGGTCTTATAGAACTTTGTCGATTTGCACTTGTACAACATGATTACCTAAATCTAGCTTAGAAGCAAAGGCATTTTGGGTTACCTCTAATGAATATTGAACTTTAGTGCTTTCATCCTTAATTTCCTCTTTAAGTTCTGTCTCCCTTTTATTCTTCATCAAATTTGATTCTACTATAGTTTCATCCTGCATATGATCGATACTTAAGTTTCTTTGTATATTATCTGAGTTAACGTCAATTTTATGCTTTAACTTATACACCTCCTCTGTAAGTTTTTATACCTGTTCACACAATAAAGCAAACGGAGTAGAAGTGGATTCACTGGTATTCTTCCTAGACTGTATACTACAATTGGTGTCATGTGATGTTTCTTAGAAAAAACGCTGTTAACATAAACCTTTTTTTATTTCTTCGATATGACCAATGCAATCTTCTTCGCCATTGACCAAACAATTGATCCATACTTGTTCTTCCTAGGATCGTATTATATAACTTCTGATTGGTGACCCACCATTCTACAAAATGTTGTTCTGATTTGTATATACAAGGAATTTTCACAGTACCGATCAGATGTATCTCGGAGTTGTTTATTGCATACATAACTATAGACGTTTCCAATGCTGTTACTGAAAATCCAAGTATTTCAACTGTCTCATAATCCATTATATTTATTTCACAACCTGAATCTACTAATGTATGAAAAGGCCTATCTATTATATGTAGACGCGTCATTGCTGCTGGTGAATTCTGGGTCGATCTTCGAGAATCTACACTAGGCAACCATATATCATTTATCCCAAAGCCTGACTCCTATGAGATTGTTTTGTCTAATTCTTGTTCAGACAAAACATGAAACACAAAACATGACTTATAACATGAATAGTTCCCTGCTGCTTGCGTTTTTGTTTCAATTTTTGAATTTGCTCACAGCACACCCTATAATGGCCTCTACATTTGCATTTATCACAGACTTTATTAAAAGCCGGATATTTTACCTTTTGGATGCGATAATGCACAATAATAGCATTTACGTATTGCGAATGTGATGCTGCTTTTGTAACCACAATTGCATGACGATTGCTTTTTGTTGTCCAATTTATTCACCACAGATGTATTCAGATTAGTTAAACCTAACCGACGTGACAATTCAGCACTATCTCGTTCCATTAATTCATGGTGTGATGAAATAAGCGTTGCTTTTTCCAAGTCTACTTTATCTACTGCCAGAAGCCTTTTACAAATTGATACATCCCTTACCCGTAGAATCAGTTGGTCTACTAAGGCTTCATCCAGAAAAGCACCGAACTGGCATTTACTTGCTTGCAGCTTTAGCATCTGAATATACTTTAATATAGATTGACCATATGATTGTAAGAGTGTGTGAAAATGAAACTGTTCTGTTCTATGGTTCGTTTGTACCTCAAATATCTTTAGCAAAGCCTTCTGAATCTGTTCATAATTCTGAAAGATTTTGTGGTGTACAATGTACTTTTAGTATTTCAAAAGCATCACTATTTATTGAAGACAATAACAAGTTGGCTTTCTTTTCATCTGTAACTTCTAAGACCTTACAATGAAAATTAAAACGATCAATATATAATGATATTTTATCATGTTGTGAATCAAAGACCTTGCTTGACGTGGACATCACTTTAGAAAACAGAACCCTTAATACTTCCGTTCACATAAAACCTACCAACCACATGCAGTATTTACACTAAAGTTCCCATCCTTAACACACCAAGAAAGCGATTCCTTTCTCCCTTGCAATCAGAGGACAACGCTTGAATTCCACCATCTCTGCTACTGAAATTTACAAACACCTCCAGGAAGCTCTAGTCACCCGTGGCTACCCACCTAACCTTGTAACCAAACAGATTCGCAGTTCATCCTCACACATCCAACTCACTCAAACCCCCAACCCACTGTCGCTCAACTCATCGGCTCTAATCACCCAGTACCATCCTAAACTAACGAAGGTAAAACAAATCCTTCACTCTCATTTCCACATTCTCCAATCTGATCCAGACACAAGATCAGTATTTCCCACCAAACCTAGATAAGTTTTTCAATAACCACCAAATCTTAGAAACATCTTAGTTCGTACAAAACGTTCCTCGCCACCACCCCAAACCGGTGCCAATGCATGTATAAGACCCAGAGGTAAGAGTTGCTCCATTTTCATCACTGCTCCCACAGTCAGTAACAATACTGCTAAAGGTCAATACACCCTAAATCCCAAGGGTACATGCCACACCTCTAACGTTATATACATCCTAACGTGCAAATTTTGTGAATTCTTTTATGTGGGGGAAACAGATGGACCTCTCAACGTTCGTATTAATAACCATCACCACTTTTGCACTATTAACAAACCGGATGCCCCAGTCTCCTTACACACCACGTCTCACAACACATATTTTGACGTATATTTCCTGGCTGCCAGAATCCACATTTTACCCCCTACGACCAGCACTTCAACACGCCGTCTGTGGGAAGGGGCCTTTATTCACGGTTTGAGCGCGAAAATGTATCCTGGACTTAACCTTCAATAACTCTAACCCGTTTTCTCTGCATTTTCAACACTTTTCCTTCCACAATCCTATCCAGTACTTAAAAGCTGTACAGTTGTCAATTCTTCCATGCGCCATTCAGCATTCAACTGATCTCCAAACGATGTACCGTCCGTTACGTGTCGCTACTGTCGTCCTAGTCTTTTGTTCTATCCACGTGTGTTCGTCTCTCTTCCTCTACAGCAAGTCTACGATATTAATATCGAAATATTGCAAAAAAACTATGTGGAAATTAGTGTTGTCTACGTGTGTGTGTGTATTTTTCTACGGAACATATACGCTGTAAGTATCTTCCTTACTTTTCATCATAAATTTACCTTAAATTGCCCTTCCGGCTTTCCTCTGTATTAGTGATTATATATATATATAAAAGATGGTAAAGAAAGGTACTTACGTTACATAATTTAAAGACAGGTGTACATGAACATCACGACACAAACAGAATAGAAGGGCGGGAACGTTTCGCGATAGTGTTTTCTCACGGCAGGAGAGAGAGGACCCGGTACGGTACTGGTGCTAAGGAATCGCCATGTTGTCAATCAACTATGTATATATATTCAACTCACCTTGTGATATATCTTCCAAATTCTGATTGTCCAGGTTATCATCATCGTTAGTTTCATTGTCACATTCGTTCTTAACTGTACTGTCTTCATTAGCCTGATTCATAAGTCTCTCCTTTGAATTTGTCAACAAAACCAGCCCATATTTCGCCCAGCATCTTGCGACATCTGCACTACGATGCCGCAATGTTTCCCACCTATATATACAAAACGTTTAAGATATTATAGTGAAATTTTATAAGCATGCACAAAGAACGTAGAATTTTTGTTTCGTCACGTCTGAACTCCACGCACACTTTAATGTGTCTAATCAGACATAACAGTGATTATTAGACAACTGCTTTGATCTCTGTACACCGTCCAAGAGTCAGTTCTACAATCGACCGCTGAACTCCTAGTCAGCGCTAAGTTGAGGCCAACTCCAGTTTACGTACTCTTATTGGCCAAAATGAGACTTGGCCTCAACTTAGTGCTGACTAGAAGGTTAACTTTTGATTGCAAAACTGACCCTACGTAAATTAAAACACAATATTAGATAACATAGAGTAGACAGTTTGACAATGACCCGATAGGAAACAGTGCGTATCCAGCAAACCAACACTTCAAGAAGTTTTTCTCGTACAAATATTAGAAAGGAAAAATTCTTAATGCTATTTAGCATTACGGATGTCCGTTTGACATATCTAAGCCTCTTGTGAAAATATAACTGTGAGCATCCTCAGGCGTATAAAGAGAACTTGTGTTAAAGTGTAAATATATATGTTAATAATTACTTAAAGTTCATATAAGAGAAGGCCGAATAGGCAATATAATACGTGAAATTTTAATAGAAAGGATTTGTACTTACGTAATATCTTGACGAAAATCACGTACACAACACTATAAAGTCACTATACATACACAACAGTATAATTAATTACATGTTCGTCATTCTTATGTATATATAAATATGTAAAAATGTAAAAAGAGAAGTAAAATCTTACTAAAACTGGTGTGTGTTGTTACTATCTACTCCCAAACACAAGGAAACTATGTATTTAACTGTTTAGTATGCTGTATGAAAAAGTTAAATCCGTACTGACACATCACATCATGTATAATTTTTTTCACAGTAAGGTACGTATCTCCGCATTTCATGTAGTTTCTGTTCAATACGTACAGCAACACATTTGGTAAAATTTTAGTAGAACAATACTTTCCCTCACGTTCAGGCAACACTTACTAAACAGTTGATGCATAGTTTCAGTGCGTTTCGGAGTAGACAGTAACAACACACATACGAGTTTTCGTAATAGTTTACTTCTCTTTCTACATTTTCACACATTTATATGTACATAACAATGTACATCTACATATCTAATTAGTTATTAACATATATTAGCGGTCTAAAGTTTAATGGTCAAGAGGGTGATACCACATTTCGTCCACTTGACTTTTCGTCCAGTCGACATTCGGTCCAACGGATTTTTCGTTCACAAGACATTTCGTCCAATCGACTTTTGGTCCAACGGGTTTCTCGTCCACTAGACATTTCGTCCAATCGACATTTGGTCCAAAGCATTTTTCATCCACAAGACATTTGGTCCAATACACGGCCTAAACGGCTGAAGCTACTGAAACGAAATGTAGTAATGTGATACATTAACACTAGTAGGTTACGAAAATATTACCAAATGTCTCCAAAAACGCCATATTGAATCCAAAATGGCGGACCTATAATCTATTTTCTACGCCGTTTGAGCTAGAGATACCAAATTTGACACAAAGGTGTAGTTTAGTTAAGAGTAGATTAGGAAAGTATTAAATTTTCAAAAAGTCGCCATCTTGGATAAAAAATGGCCGCCAAACTGATTGTTGTATAGAATACACAGCTACACAGCGAAAACCACTGGGGCTACTGAAGTGAAATCAGGTATGAAGGTACATCATTACTCTAGGGGGTTAAAAAATATTACAAAATATATCCAAAGACGCCATCTTAGATCCAAAATGGCGGGCCCAGAAAACATTTTCCACGCCGTTTCAGCTAGAGATACGAAATTTGAAAGGTGTATCATCAAGAGTAGATTAAGAGAAAAATACAAAACGTTGAAAAAGTAGCCATCTTTGATTCAAAATGGCCGCCCAAAATAATTTTCCACATCAACGGAGCTAGAGAAATGAAATTTATGAAGGTGTACCATCAGGAGTAGTTCACAAGAATATAAGAACATGATAAAAGTCGCCATTTTTAATTTAAAATGACGACCTCAAAACCCATTTTTAAAACCAATGAGGCTAGAGAAATTCAGTATGAAGGCGAACGGGTAGGGTAGAATAAATGAGGCAAACTTCAATATGGGGGCGCAGCACCCCTGGGTTGTTGGGCGCATTTTTGCACCATGAGGGCACGGTGCCCAAAGAGAGTAGTTACGATAAATGGGGCGCAAACCCCAAAACCCCCAAGTTGGGGTACAGCCCTCACGAGGGTCTCGGGGCAGCGCCCCCAACGAAGCAAAACGAGTCCACATAACATATAGTCCCTTGGTCACTCACTGACACTGATCATATTTTCCAGGCCAAACTACTGGAACTAGAAACAACAAATTTGGTATGAAGGTGTATGGCCAAAAGTAGGTAAAGAAAAAATTCCGACATTTTGAAAAAGTCGCCATCTTGCATTCAAAATATCCGCAAAACCCATTGTTGTATTGAATACACAGCCTAAACGGCTGGAGCTATAGAAGCGAAATTTGGTATGACGTACAATCACTAGTAGATTACGAAAATATTAAAAATGTCTTCAAAGACACCACCTGGAATCCAAAATGGCGGACCACACCGTTTGAGCTACAGATGTGAAATTTCGTATGAAGGTGTATGACAAAGAGTAGTTTAGTAAAATATTGCAAAATGACCCATTTTTCAACCACTGAAGCTCGAGAAACGAAATTTGGTATGAAAGTGTACCATCACGAATAGGTTACAATAAATGAAATTAAACCTAATCTGTGAGGGCGCAGCCTCCACGGGGTTCTGGGCAGCGCCTCCAGCGAGGCAAAGCCAGTTATTCGATTAAAACAAGAAGCAAGCGCGCAGTTCTTTGCAACATTAAATCGATATACAAACAATGCAAAGTACTTTGAAAGAAACATAATTACACGAATACTTTAAACTCATATACTCATATATATATAGGTTATTACTACCAGAGTAATAACTTTCTCTCTGTTACTACTATCATTAAACTTTTCGCTAATGTCCAGAACCACATATTGAGTTATGTCTGTACTCTGAAAGGGACTGAATTTAATCAATCCGAGTCAGATCAAAGCTTGGTTAGTGTCGGGTCAACCACATTGTGATTTGCTGTTGAGTTTCTCTTCATAATATGCACGATCCATTAATACTGATCTCTTTGCAGAGTAGGTGCATGAGAATATTTTAGGTATCCTTTAATTCCTGATTCCCGCACGAGATAGGAAATGGATGAAAGAATTTTTAGTTCTTTGCTATTTATGCTGCACACATTCATTGCTCAATTCAGTGTGTCAGTTGTGAGTGTGTGAACATTTTTATTCGAAGTATTTGAATTACATAAAATTTAGTTCGAAGAAAAGTGATAATGTGACAATATTTTTTTTCTGAGATAATCTGCGTCTTATACGAAGATAGTAGATAGAAAATAAATAGCTGTTTGCAATTGCAATATACCAAGATGACTAGTGACGTATTTAGGGGCTGGTTCGGGGCAGGTTTTCCCCAGAACTTTACGTTTGGGGGAAATTGATATTGTCAAGGGGGATGTAAGAAAAATCTATATATTATGAATTTTTTTACAAAATATTTCTGGCAAGCAGGAACCTAGCAATATTACATATTTACATTTTATTAGAATAACAAAAATTGAAAATAATAATTTATGTTTCTATGAAACATTTCGGTGAATCATAAACTTTTAATTTTTATAACGATAATATGCATTTACATGAATCACTAAAAATTATGGACGATTGCTTACAGCAGAAGTAACAGTACTTTAAGGAAACTAGTAGTGAGTCGAAGTACATAAATTACTTTCAAGAAATAAAATTTACATATAAACAAATTCCTATTATAATTTACAAAAAAGGGTAATGCTATATCCCCTGTGCGAGATGCACGCGTTGTGAAGGGGCATGGGGAATGTGAAGGTAGCGCTCCATATTTTCTTGACCTACGGTAAGAAGTGAGATGGGGTGGTCAATCCCACGCACGACCTGGTACTCAATTTGATAAGAGGGTGAGTACACCTCGGAACGCCAGGCATGGGAACACTACGAGAAAATCTCCATTGTTCTAGCCGGCATTTGAACACGGGCCGTACGATTAGTAGTCAGACGTGCTACGATTTTTGTAGACTGTCCGTGATTTTTGTAGAAAACGTGTCAAATATGACGTACCATTACCGTGAATGCGTTTCATGGAAATGTGACTTATTTCGTTCGGGATAATGCCCCGACGTACGCAAGCTGAAGTAATACCTATTTACCCTTCGAAACTAGAATAGAGTACAGTAGTGAAAATCTGAACGAAAAATTAGACTTTGTAGTTTGTCAACGTAAAACTATAACTACCGTTCATATAATTTTTCATTTTAAATTAATTTTCTACTAAATTATGCGAAAACAAGTTACGTGTATAAATTATTAAATTACAGCATATCACTCACATGTTTCGTATCAGATGTTCTTTATTTTAAATAAGCTCCAATCTTCTGTGTTAGGTGCTTCACCCTTTGTTAGCAATATATCGAAATTTCTCCTCACGTTAACTTTACTCAGCCAAAGTTGCGCGACCAACTTGGGGTTTTTGGGGGCTACGCCCCCTTTATCATAGCCAGACTCTGCGGGTTAATGTTCCCCTTGATGCCGATCTGCACCAAACCCACAGAGAGCTGCGCCCCCATAGGGGAGCTCTGCCTATTTATGGTGACCTACTCGTGATGGTACACCTTCATACCAAATTTCGTTTCTTTAGCTTCAGTGATTTGAAAAATGTGTTTTTGGGCGGCCATTTTGGATTAAAGATGGCAACTTTTCTAACGTTTTCGTAAATTGTTGTGACCTACTCGTGATGGTACACCTGCATAAAAAAAAATAATTTCCCTAGCTCGAATGGTGTAGAAAGTGGGTTTTTGGGCTTCTATTTTGAATCCAAGATGGAGACCTTTTCAAAATGTAATATTTTCTTAAACCATTCATGATAATATGCCTGTATGCCAAATTTCGTATCTCTAGTTCAAACGTTGTGGAAAATGGATTTTGGGGTTCACCATTTTGGATCAAAAATTGCATCTTAAGATACATTTTGTAATATTTGCTAATAGTAATATTTTACCTCTGCACCAAATTCGGTGTTTCAAGTCCCAGCGGTTTAGGCTTTGTATTCTATAGGACAATGGATTTGGCAGCAATTTTGGATCCAAGATGGTGAATTTTTCAACATTTTCTAGTACTTTTCTAAACTGCTAGTGATCATACCTTCGTACCAAATTTCGTGTCTCTAGCTCAGTGTGGAAAATGGATTTTTTAGGTCCGCCATTTTGGATTCAAGATGGTGACATTTTCAACATTTTGTAATATTTTTGTAACCTATTAGCGACGTAGTACCTTCATGCGAAATTTCATGTCAGTAGCCCCAGCCCTTTAGGCTGTGTATTCTATACAACAATGGGTTTGGCGGCTATTTTAGATCCAAGATGGCAACTGTTTAAAAATATCAGATTTTTCCCTTTACCTACTCATGGTTCTACACCTTTATACCAAATTTGTAGTTTCTAGCTTCAGTAATTTGGTCTGTGAATTTATATGGATGAGTCAGTAAGTCACTAAGTGTCTGTCAGTGAGGATCCATGGGGCTATATAGTATCTGGACTCGCTTTGCTTCGCTAGGGGCTCTGCCTCCAGACCTCGTGGGAGCTGCGCTCCCAACATCGAGGTTTGTGGGGCTGCGCCCCCCTTTATCGTAATCAGACACTCTCTGGCGGACTGCGCCTCCATGGTACAAATATACCACCCACCGGGGGGGGGGGGAGCTGCGCCCCGATACGTTTTTTTATCATTTTTTGTAACCTACTCGTCACCTTCATACCAAATTTCGTTTGTCTTGTCTTAGTGGTTTAGAAAATGGGTTTTCGGTCGGCCATTTTGGATTAAAGATGGCAACTATTTTAAAGTTTTCTTATGTTGTCGTGACCTACTTCTGATGGCACACCTTTATGTGAACCTTCATTTATCTAGCACAAACGCCGTGGAAAATGGGTTTCCGGGTGGCCATTTTGAATCCGTGATGAAGACTTTTGCAAAATGTTGTAATATTTTCCTAAACTAATCGTAATAATGCACCTTTATGCCAAATTTCGTATCTCAAGCTCAAACGGTGTCGAAAATGGATTTTTAAGTCCGCCATTTTGGATCCAAGATGGCGTATTTGATACATTGTGTAATATTTTCGTAACTTAATAGCGATAATGTACCTTTATGCCAAATTTGGTGTTTCTAGCTGCAGCCCTTAAGGCTGTGTATTCTATACAACAATGAGCTTGGCGGCCATTTTGGATCTAAGATGGCGACTTTTTCAACATCTTGTAATATTTTTCTAAACTACTCGTAACATGTACATTCATGCTCAAAACATTTTTCGCATGTCTTTATTTGACAGTTTTTGACCAATAATATTTTTCTCCTTAGTATCTGACGTTCGCTTAATTGTTATACTTGTAAAGTATGTAAAAATGAATATTTCCTGAAATTTTGTCACAGAAATATTAATAAATCACGGAACTAGAAAGAAAATATTAAAAATTAAGAAATAGTCGAAAAATTTCGAAGTCAAAAAGTCAGAAATTTCACAACAGGGAAATTCGCAGGGAAATTTAGAGCAAAAAAAAGGGAAATTGTTTTCGCTCGCCGAAACAGTTCATATCTTTAGTACTATCTGAAACTGAAAACAGAAAAATGCTGACTCAAATGAAAGATTACGCAAACAAAGATTACAGATATAATGCATGCGCTGTATAATCATGTGACAGAAACTATTATATTCCCCAAAATGGGGCGAAAAAAGTTATAAAATCTCATTTAACTTTCGAAGTGAAGACTCAAATAAACGGTGAATCAATAAATGTTTATCAGAATATTATATCACAACGTCCTCGTGGCGTAGTGGTTAGACTTTGGACATGTGGTGTGAAGGGTCCTCAGTTCGAATCTCCTCTTATCCCTATTTTTTTTTAAGATTTTCTAATATAAAACGGGATTATTATTTTTTGTAATTTCCGAATGTATTTATCTCCTTTATATACTCGCATTGCGTATAGAATGGTCTTTTCTACATTACCAGTAGACACTCAGGAAAGTGTAAGTGTTGTGTATTAAATTCAAAAACAGTAAATATGTGCTTAAGACTGTATTCTCATGTAAGGTTTAGCAACAGATCCTATGAATGCATGTGATCGAGAGCAGTTACGCTTTCAATATGTAAACCCAACCCATATTAAAACTAGTTATGCACATTACGCGTCCAATTCCCAACATGTATTAGAACGTTATATGTATAAATGTTATTTTCATCTTATTTATAATATCATTGTCTAACACTTGATCTAGTTTTCGAAAGGTAACAGTGAAAAATGCCTATATGTTTCTAGATTATTCTATTATTATTATTATTATTATTATTATTATTATTATTATTATTATTGTGAACGTCTCAAAACGTTGGTGTTTATCTGGTTATAAATTAGTGTATAAAAGGTGTTCACCATGCGAACGTCTGGAGAGGTTCTGTGTTCCCATCGGTGTTTTGGGAACGTTCTAAAGATGGTAGAGACTTAAACTAGGAGCTTTGGCGTAGCGAAGCTCAGTTATTCTTAAGAACCGCTTGGCTACGAAAGGGTTTGTTACCGGTGTAAATTAATCGTAACTTGATTACATTTTAACACACCACGTTTCTTAACGATGGACAGAATAAACAGATTTTAATGAAGTTATTTAACTTTGAATAAATGTTATTCGGGAGGTAACGCTTACAAAGCCTAAATTATGTCAGACGTTAGAATCACAATATAAAGCTGATCCTCTATTCATACCTGGAAATTTGTAGAAGTTAGAAGTTCAATAATTCTTCAGCCTTTGATTCTATTACAGCCAGAGGAATAGTTGTTCAGAAAAAAACTATCTTCCTTCTTAGATTGGAGTTGATGCTTTGGTTGGAGACTGTCGATCTGGAGACCTCTTCTATCGAACCGCAGGCCCCTCTATGGAACTGAAGGTGGTAGTGAAGTACTCCAGACGTTTGAATGGTGAACACCTTTTATACACTAATTTATAACCAGATAAACACCAACCTTTTGAGACGTTCACATTATTTTAGTAGTCCTGAGTTTTCACATATAATGGTATAGAAGATGAAATTAAAAAGTAATCTATTGTTCTTATAACTAGTTAATTAGCCAAACTTCTGACAATTTCCAGTTGGCAGAATGCAAGAGGTCTAATTTAGAACTAAATTATATTTTACGTAAGGATAGGTATGTTTACGTTACAAATATAACTAGTGTAATTTCTATATTCCACTTCAACAATTTTTTTTTCGTTATCATAATTCAGGATGGCTGAAGTGGAAGAGAGTCTTTTTAAGAGTTTTTTTAAAACCAGAATGAGTACTTCATGCGTTGTAGTAAAATAGGAATAAAAATGAAGGAAAAATTAACTGTAAAACATTAGAAGAAGGTTATTATATTTCTGTGATGTAAGCGATTAACATGGCGGCAGCAAATACTTGACCAGCATTAGACTTGTTGTTACGGTAAGAAAGACCTCTTACATTTCTGCGTGTGTGCGCAAATCACAGCGAAACTGAAAACCGAGACCTTCCAATAAGGTAAAAGGAACTACTCGGTGTTTCTCGACGATTGTCTGCCGATAACGGTAAATACTGACATTTATCTTAAACATTACGGGATATATCAAGTAACTTTTCCAAATGTCTAAATAGTGAGCACTACCTTGAGCTGTTATTGCTTTAAATGTAAATAGATTAATTACAAGTATGATTGCAGTGCTAATCTTATAAGATAGTTTGTAGGGGGATTTCCAAATAATATAGCTGTTCATATCGGTTACTGCGAGAAATAAAGGAACATTCCTGCAATCACCGCAAACGTCTTTTTCTGCCTGTTCTACGATAACAAAGTTCTGGGTACAGATGCACAACACGAAAGCGTAATTAAAATTAATTTAAGAGCACTTGTAAATTTTGTAGACTTTAATCCATTAGGACGTTGTAGCGACCCATTTCCCCTTGTTAGAAGTTCCTTTTTTGTGCGTCTTTTTTTTCTTTATTGTTCGTGCTTTGTCGGTGATATTTTTCGTCTTCAGCTTTCTTCAAAGAATTTTATTCGTCCAGATGACAAGGAAGATTAGCCATACAGAACATCCCTTTCATTGCTGTTTGGTGAGATTTTTATCTTTATTGTTTCTTCATTTTATTACTGAATATTTCTTTGCGTATTTTATTTCATTATTTTCTTCAACAATTTTTCTTCCGTTGAAAATCTTCAAAAACAAACAAAAAGATCTGATTGTTCTTTTATTTTTCGTTGAGATTTTGGTGGCAAGCCACACCCCTTTTCGCTCCGGATTGTCTGATTTCTCTTCTCTGATTGGTTGAGGCCAGTCAGTAGTTAACACATAGTCGTCGAGTAGGAAAGGCTGTTCAAAATTTACGCTGCCTCCGAAAGTTATATAAAAGCAATATGATAATGCAGCCAATGTCCGGAAAGTTTATTAATATATAAAGCAGCATCGACTAGTAAATAACAACTTTTGGAAGCTGTTTCTCTATATCTTTTATAAAATAATCTGTGAATCGAATGCTGTAGTTTGCGGTCTTACACCCTCCATATTGGACTTGACCGGGAGTGGACGAGATGAAGCATCTTTATGGCAGTTTGTTTGTATGAAGTGGTGTTCATAAGTGTGTGAGGTGGTAAATGTGGTGTTCAGTGGTTTTTCTTAGTTTTACTGAAATAAATAAAAATATAATTACAGTGTGGTTGATACCCCATTTTCTGTGTGTATGCAAATAATTTAGTGTTTTCTTCATATGAAATTGGTGTCGTGTTTCTGTCAAGGGATGTGCACCGTAAGAATGTCTGCTTAATTTGATAGGCATCGGGATCGGTTATCTAAATTCAGGTATGTATGTTTAATGTCTTGAAATTCCTCTTTCTCTCTGAGAAACCCAAGTCTGTTTCACCTACTTTCAGATAACAAAATTTGAGCACATTAAAATTTTGGTTCAAATACGTTGAATATTTTACCTTGCACTATAGTTGTTGCTACATTTCAGAATTACACGTTATTTTCCCATTCATCATTTTTGTTTGCTCTTCCGAAAACTGGTATATGTAAAAATTGCACCAAATTTCTACAACATATCCGTTTTTGTTAACCGTGAGATTCAGCGTTTTCCCTGTTTTATTTTGGTATTTTGAAAAGTTTAAAGCTCGTTACGTATGCAAACCGTAAGTCAGTTCGCTCATGGAAACTCGTATTGTAAATTAATACCTAATCCAATCCTAGTAGACCATGTTTGTATTATCAGTATTGATGGTTACGCTGAATGAAGTTTAAAAATGAAAATTAGATACGAAATGTTTTAGCAAAGTTTTGAAAATATCAAACTAAATTGTTGCCCAGTAGTTACAATGTAAATAAAAATCTTTTTGTTGAAAGAAATGTTATATTTCAGTAAGTGTGGAAATTTTGATTTAACTGGGCTGAAGTATAGAATGTCTACCACATTTTGCAATATAAAAGTAACTTATTTATTTTTGAAAAATAAGTTTGTGAAATATATCTATTCTTGGACAGAGCTTTTCTGCATATAATTAATTTACCCTTTTGTTATGTGAAATTGAGAGCATCTTGAATGCTCATTTTGATGTTCAAGAGATTCTCTTCGGAAACTTTTTTTGAAGAAAATTCAGCAATCAGTCTTTTGCCTTGCGATTGTCATTTTTAAGTAAAAATAAATTACATTTTACCAGATATTTCTTGTGTCAAGGGTTTCATTATGATGTAGGTAGATTACCATCACTGTGGTATAAACTGGAAAGGTTCTTAACCTTTCAACATTTCAGTCCACGAAGTGTTAATTTATTTATATGTGAGAAAGTAACTGCAGATAAAGTTAAGGTTTGATATTTGATCCAATGCTTTAGAAATTTTTAGAGAGTAGTCAAATTAGTTCTGTGCATCCAAATTTTCGTGTCAAATATTAACTAGTGCGCGGCTGTGTTGAGCCTTGTACTATTTTAGGGGCCTAGTTGTGTTAGGTCACTAAAATAGCTTTCGTGTTCTGCTTTCCTGCGGGATGTTCTCGCTTGCGTTCCCCTTTTCTTGAGGATGCTTTTCTTCGTTTTTATAGATTTCTTTTTTTGCCAACTCTCTGCGTTTGGGCACTTCTTTCGGGCTTCTTACATGCATGCTTTGTGTACTAGACTAGTGTATGTTCTGTCTTTGATGTGGCTGAAGCAGGGTGCTGATAGGTAGCTACCCTCCCTCCCTTCAGGTCCGATAATGTTTTTCTTTTGTTTTGTGCCCTCTCCTGTGGCGTAATGTCGGTAATTTTGACCACGTTGAGTTTGGGTAAGCCCCCTTTCTTGCAACAGGGTGCCGCGGGGTTTGCTGATGAGTCTACCTACTTTCGTTGGAGCAGCCTGTGGAACATTACGTCGTCTCTGAGAATATATGGAGTCCAATAGTCTATTCGTGCTTAAGATTCTTTACTCTCCAAAAAACCTCTTTGTTACTTGCCATTCAGTAGACATAGTTTAAACACTTGACAAAATTCATGCCGAGGCGAACAGCACAAGCAACAGTAGGACCTGGGTGGGCGTGTCAATTCATTTGGCACTTCAATATATATTGTTTTCTTTTTGTGAAAAATTTAAATATTTACTTTCACGATGTGCAATATTTCTTTTAATACAAACTATTTCAGATTCGTGATATGTATCTTAGTTTGTAAAGAAATCTAATTTTAAAAGAAAGATTTCGACAGCATTGTAGAGTTTTGCTGGTGAGTAATACATTGGGGTAAAATATGAGCTTTCAGAACTTAGGAATAAATCAAGAGTAGGAGGATACAATGAAGTTGAGATAGTGATGGCTACTTTTGCGTTTTCAATATTTTGTATTCAATCAACCTGAACTTCAGAAATATATCAATGCCTAGCTATCGAGATTTAATCGTAGACAGCTGTGAATATTTTTATTGAATAAATAAGTTTAGGGCTTCCGCCGTTTTCATTTTCGATATGGCACCATTCTAGTCTTAAAATCAACTTTTTTCTATTCCTGAATCGAATTCGGCGCCATATGGAACCATGAAATAACAAAATAGGCGTTTTGGGGTTGCAGCTATCTTGGATTTCAGAATGCAAGCCATCATCTTATATTTCATATGAAAAATGTTTTTGAATTTAGAATCGTATTCATAACGTTTAGAGTAAAGGGATCTTAACTTGAAGGAAAATGGGATACTATTTCATCATATATCCCTTTTAGTTTGCCTGACATTGAATCTGGTTTTTCCCCCCTCAAAATCAAACTGAATTTCCTTCGGAAAATACAAATGAAGAGTGAGGGGAGCAAACAAGGAATGTTCATTTTTGGTGCTTTTTCTGTTGGTGAAACGTCCTACTATTGAACTGAATATTCCTTTGGCGCTGAAACGTAGAACTGTACATGGAAAAAGCGTAAAAAGATTGGCGAAACTACTGTGTCTTACGAGGTTTCCAACATTAAAATAGGTTTCTCTCAGAAAAGCATTTTTCTGACATTCCTTGTTTCTGACATCCCTTACCATTCAAATATGAAATTTATGACAACTGGACTTCTATTGAACTTTTATTGTAAAATTATCTCAGATATCCATACCCTCAATCTCAGTACAAGTTGAGTGGAAATTCGCACCCACTGAGAATACTATGTTATTCCTTGGCTAATTCTAAACAAGATTTCTCTCTGCAAACTGTTCTTAGAATACTCACACCCAAACATCCAGATGCCAAAAAACCAAACCAAACCATTGTAACCAAACTTTGTATATCGATTAGGAAGGTATCTAACAAAAGTCCTACAATATATTTTGTAGAACCTGCCATTCAGTAGGAAAGGAGAAAATGATAGTTAATGAGCGAAATCTGACCTAGAGAAAGTAGAAGCCGACTACTGTAAATAGTTGTTCAAGTAGCCCTGATGGAGCAAGAGCACAGGGATTGGGGATAAGAAAAAAAAATATTTGTAAAGACGTTTCTACCAAATAGAAAGTTTTTACATGTGGAATAGAATGTTAGCAGAACTTTCACGTATGCCCACCACCAACCGGGGGCTGCGCACCCCTCGGCTGACACCGCCCAACTCACTTCCGACGCACCGTGTCCCCTTCCATGCCTCGCTTCTCTCGGTGTGCGTCCAGCCCTGGTTTATTTATATACATCCCAGCTTTCAGTAGCATCTCAAGCAATTATTAATAATAAATATGAACATATAAAAATATACTTTGAAAGAAAAAATCTTAACCCGCCGGGATTCGAACGCGTTTTTTTATTTCGTAAACACTACTACTGCACACCACGCTAGGAACTTGCAATCGCTGTTTTCGCCTTTGTATTTACAGTGCAAGTGTTACATAAGAGCCCAAGTGACCTGTCTTATGATGACGACTTCCCCCGTTTTTACTATTTTAATCCCCATCTGAGCGTTAGCTTACAGTGTGAGACGTCCACGGTTCGAGTCCTGTCGCGACGTGAATTTCTTTTTCACTCTTTTCGTAGCACCTGTGCAATTATTATATTCTACAATATGCTTTCGATAGGTAAAATAAGTGGTATTTCTTTGCTTTTAATATTTTCATTTTTATTTTCATTTTTGCATTTTTATTTAAATCTGAGAAATTATCTGGAACAATAATTATTGTGTGTTCACATGAAGAACAGAAACAGTATGAGAATAAGAATAAATAAACGGTTGCATTGTAGACGGAGAATTATTATTATTATTGATTCGGTAATTGTAATGTAACCGTTTATTTATTCTTATTTTCATATTGTTTTTGTTCTTTATGTGAACACATTTGCTCTAGATAAATTAGTAATTTTAAATATAACCGGTACAAAGAGAAAAATACAAATGAAAAAACAAAAAGCTATATAACAATAACATTCACTTTACATGTCAAAAGCATATTGTAATATATAACATTTGCACAGATACAACATAAAGTAAAAACAGGAAAAATAGGTCGCGAGCAGGGCTTAAAAATCGGACCTTTCCTACCATAAGCTAACGCTCTACCTTTTGTTCCAACAGAGCTGCTGGAAGGAACGTTTATACTGTAATGCGAAGTTGATCACTGGCTCAGTATGTTAATATAACCACAATGAAAACAAGCCACAAACAACAAGTATTACATAATGCTTCATAAGCAACCCATGAAGCAGACGACACTAACACCAAGCGGTAAATATAACAACCAGCAAATATAACAACAACCAATGCTTCTACTACTCTCCGCACATCAGATCTCTCTCATTAATTATCATTTACACATTTCCTACTGAAGGGCAGGTTCTAGAAAAATTGCAGGATTTTTGTTAGATACTCTATCGATACACAAAGTTTGGTTACGATCTGAATTTTTAACATCTGGATGTATTGGTGTCAGTTAAAGGGAAAATTTTGTTGATTAACAACAATGTAAAGCGTATAACAACTAATGGTCTATCAGCGAGACTTCTCCAACTACGTAACAGGGAGACTGTAGGTTTCCTGCCTACAAATTTTAGACCTTAGTTCAATATTGGATGGTAAGAAAACAGTCTTTTTCAGTCTACAAATTCCTTCATATGTAATTATAGATCAACTGAGACCCACATCTGAGATTTTGTAGGACAGTAGTCTATAGAATCATCTACTGTCACACTACCGGGAGCTTCGCCTCTAGTCTATCAAATGTTAAACCTATACATTTTACAGGACAGTCACATTAACTATACTTCCTCTTAATTATTCGAAAACTACGTATCGTAGGAAAATTTTGGAAAGAGAGTTAATGCCTCAGAATTTATCAAGGAATAACATGACTTGACTCCATGGGAGCGAATTTTTATTCATTTTGTATAACATGCTTGTATACTCTGCCATAAGATGATATACTTCGCTGTGAAACATACAAAACCAGGTTATATAAATGTTCAACAAGTGAGGCGAGGCCTAGTCGAAAGATTGTGCACATATGCTACCGCCAGACTTCGAGTGTCCACTTTGAATGATCGATGTCGTTGTAAATGTTTCGCTTAAACCTTTCGAACTACACCTCAACCACCCTCGTAGTTCTAATAGTTGCTGAGTTATAAGTTGTCGACGAACCTGTCGAGGTGATCTATGCAGTATAAAACTCATCTTGGCGAGACTTTTCGAACCACATCTCAACCACCTTCGTAGCCCTAGTAGTTCCTGAGTTGAAAGTTGTCAAGAGACTGACTGACGGGCGCCTTAAATTCATTTGTATAAGGCTGCTACTGAAACCTAAAAAGAATAAACATGAATAATGATGACATTGATAAAGTAAAGAGATGGATATACAAGGATTAGCCATCTTGGAACTTCGCATATCAGCCAAGATGTCTACAGTATTGGTTAACTCATGTAATCGGGAGAATTAGCTTGTGTGTATAAAACAATTGAGCCCCTCCACTTTTCTTCTTTCATGTGATTAGAACCGAATGTCAATCTACAATGTGGCCAGAAAGTCCCTTTACACCTTAACTAAATGCGTGTAACAGTGTAAGATACTTAAGATTTGAACCTCCATTCAGGATCATTGATATGGCAAGTGCTCCTCACGTGAATTGCAACGTGACTGCCACGTGACTACCCAGGATGGAGAATAAAGTTTGTGCGTTGACCAACTCATTGTCTCGCCTTTCTGTGTTTGGTGAAGAGCAATGACAGATACCAGCGACTTCACTTTGGAGGAGCGCTCAGTAACAAGTGTGTGGGTCCATGAACGGAAGCACAACAACGAAAATATGACACAGGTGATGGATAGGCTTTGTGAACGGTTCGGTAAGGAGCAACAAAGTCGTCAGCCTTTGATCACGTGGGAGAAGAAAGCTTTTCGCCTGGGAAGTGTTTCGGATGCAACCCTGCAAGTCGACCAGAAAGCATGCTGCAAGACCTTGGAATCAAAAGGAGTACAATGCAACTCCACATGAAAATGGACTTGGGCCTGCAAGCATTCCGGTAAATGGTCATCAATGAACTAACGGACGATGACTTAAACCACCGGCAGGAAGCGTGCAGGATCTTGTTGGAAGCCTTCCCCACCATTCCTGCTCGGAAGTGCATTCTTTTCTCTGATGAATGTGCAATTTATCGGAGTTCGCGGGATAGGAACATCTTCATATGGAAAAGGAAAACCCACATTTTTACCAAGAATTGAGAACAATCCGCACGTCAAGCATTGGGCGGGAATGACTGAAGAACACATCTTTGGTTCGTACTTCTTTAAGGGTTCCGTGACCCAGGTTACTTATCTGGAGATGTTTAATGACTGGCTTCTTCTACAGCTGCAGAATTTGGGCATCAACGACACGGTTGTTTACCAACACGATGGAGCTCCCACCCACTTCGCATTTGCTGTTCGTGACGCCTGAATGAACTGTTCCCTGCCCGGTGGATACGACGTGGATCCCCAAATTCACCAGCCCCTTGTCCTTGGCCGCCTCGAAGTCCGGACCTTACACGACACTAGCCAATGCCGTATCATCAACTCATAGGTCAGGAAGAAGCGGTACGTGAACGCTGATCTTCCAGCATGTGACACCGCAGCTGCTAAAGCGGATGAGTAGGATGACATCAAGGCGTATCAAGGTGTGCAGGGATAATGGTGGTGCTCAGACGGACACTTTGAACAAATCACTGTAAGTGTTATTAAAGTTACAATGAAATAATTGCATGTGTAAAGGGACTTTCTGCCTCCCCCCCCCCCATATATATATATATATATATATATATATATATAATTCCTAGAGAAAAGAAACGAACGAGACGACGTCCAAATGCAAGATGGGTAGATGAAATCAAGCGTTTTTCAGGAGCTACATGGATGAGGATAGCAGTAGACCGAGATATGTCGAAAGAAAAGGGGGGAGGCCTTCATCCAGCAGTGGATAGAAAACGGCTGAATATGATATATATAATTGAATGCTAGTATGTGTGCGTGAGCACCACGCCAAAACAGCCTCACCGATTGCAATGATTTTTCGACAATGATTAAACAATGGACCGAACTAGGATGTTATCATATCTTTTTATTCTAAAATTATTATCTTCAGAGATAAACGACCATCTATTTTTCCATTGAATTACAATGGCTATGGTAACAACAACGGAATCACAAATAAATAAATAGTTCATAATTTTAAGAATTAAATTTGGATTGTTGTAAATAAAACTATTTATATTCAACGTTTTAAGGCATTGTAGTATTATTGGACAGTAGTATTAGTAGTAGTATTTATATTATTATTATTATTAGTAGTAGTAATAGTGGTAGTAGTAGTAGTAGTCTGCCTGAGTCTTAGATGCCGAAAGGCCATAAATAAAAGTCAATTCAATTCATTACTAGTAGTAGCAGTAGTAAGAGCTGTAGTATCATCTTCAACATGGGGCCACAGTCCTCGGAAAGTCCGGCTACGATAAAGGAGGCGCATCCCCCCAAAACTCCCAATAAAGGAAGCGCAACCCCCCAAAACTCTCAAAGTTAGAGGTGTAGTCCACCACGGGGAAGTGAGTATTGGTGACAGTCCCGATGACTGTTGCGAGCATATTTTATTAAGCCCGCACCAACGGGCGGGCAAATCAGCTAGTATTGATAAAGTATAATTTGGTATTTTAATGAAATCGCATTTGCATAAGATTCATTTATGCCTTGTAATTTACTAAAATAAGGAAACATAAAACGAAAAATGCACGTAAAAGTATACAACAAGCTCATTCAAAACTAAAACATGAGAACAAAATAATAATAAAAAATAAAAATCAATTTAACAAATAAAAAGTTTAA